>BEXV01000654.1:70682-96723 GCA_003118195.1 Hemicentrotus pulcherrimus
TATATATATATATATATACTTGTATATAAAATAATAATAATAATAAAAATAATAAAGGGAAAAGAAGTAGATGGGGGCCATCATGCACTCATGAGTATATAACATGTTCTACAACAAGAAATATCCAAGTGAAATTTGTTTTTAAGACATTTTTTACATGTTTAATTTAGAAGAGAAGGCATTCCTGAAAAACCCAAATATGTCATCACATTTTTGCAGGTGCATTTGGGTAGGAGATTTCAAAAGGGGAGCCCAAGAACACAGGGGGGACTCATCTTTATTTGAGTGCTTTAATAATGTTCATGTATGCTACATTGGGTTGTTAATTAAGGGGACAGGTTCATATGCTTATTAAAGCTTAATGCAGTATGTCAATTAAACTAGCTCTTTTAAACACTGTTTCATTTCTCGCTTTTCTATTGTAATGTACATGAAGTGTCACAGATAAAGATACTAATCACACTTAACATTGTGTCTTCATGTTTTCAGAGAGTTATCTTACCCAGTTTCTTATCATCCATTCTGTTTGTGGTCTAGGTAGGTAATATCAACATACCACCAAAAATAAATATAATTTGGCCTCAAATGGGTCCTTTTCTGGCTGCCTGGCAACCTCAGTTACATTAGGCCCATTTACACAAAACCTAACAAACATTTAAAAAAAACCTTCATGTTTTTTTTTACTGCCATTTACACTGATGGAAAAAACCCATTCTGTTTGGGTTTTTTTGGGGGGGATGAGTAGTGCACATGCGCAACTTGTCGCTGTTCTCCGTGCGGTTGCGCAGAAGCGAGGAGAGTCGGGTGACCCCATAAAACAGAAAGATTCACTAACGTTTTAAGAGCAGGCATTCATACAGGTGAAATTTCTGCCTATGTTTAAAAGAATATACTCCAGAAGTGAATTTTCCGTACTGTTTACCAGTATTTTCGGGGTAGCTTCTGACAAAACACCGGAATGTGAAAAAAAAGTCAAAAGTATTTGCTTGCAGTGTAAATGGAGCTATTGTGATATTTACCATGTCCAAGATTAAATGTTTTATTTGATGTTCAAAGAAGTCTTCAGTAACGAACATAGATTTAAAATGAAAAGTGTAATGTTTCAGCAGAGATGTTCATCTTTATTTACCAGTTGCGGGGTAGATGGTGCTTCAAAGGGAAGAAAATCACTCAATTTTATGGTATAGTAGAGCCAAAACTTAGGCATGCATGAAACATTTGACAATTTCATGAGTAAAAAAAAGATTTGATTCTTCCGTTCAATTATTAACTTTTACCTATGTATGAACTGTCCTAGTTTAGCTGAATTAAACTGGTCGGATTCTTACATGTCACACATTTTCATCAGATTAACGGCCTTGACCAATACCGAATTACCTTTCCAGGTGTTTTTTGATTTATAGAAGGGACTCCGTTAATAACGATTTGGCAAGTTGGCAACACTTTTCAGGTAAAGGTCTTATTGTAAAGCCATCTCTGCATCTACTATTGACAATGTATGTGTAAACATGAAAAGTAGGTCAACTATTGATCTAATGGCTTCTGAAGAGTGTTTAAACCCTTTCTAAAAAATATGTCTTTGGTAACAGGGAAAAAACTTTTTATGATATTGAAACAGTTTTCAGTGATCTAACAGCCACTGGAAAGTGTTTAAACGCTTCCTGAAAAAGAAAAAAATATTTGATATCTTCTTGGGGGGGGGGATTTAACTCAAAGGACAATGTCTCTAGTTATTGGCATTGAAGCATGATGGTCGATTAAAGGTCATGAGATCGATTGAGGGAGTGCTGCAAAGGTTTGGGATATATTCTTTGAAGGAGAAATCTATACGTAATTATGGGTTATCAAAAATTTATGAGCTATTTTGGAGATCAAGTTTTTTATGTAATTTGCGATGTTCTGTTGTGTTGTGCATTTATTCAGAGGCGTCTTCAATCAAATACACTGATTACAAGTTGACCTGGTTAATTTTTGTTATTCATAATGAGTACCGGTTCTAATGTCAGGGATCAGTACATTGCATTTCGTTAAAAGTTTCAGGATTAGAGTTGGGGCGGTGATTCTGAGTTTAAGGTTCAATTTACGGTTAGATATAGGTAGTGTGGGGTCGAACGTTGAATAAGGACTCTGATAATTATTGGAAATTGAGCGCAGGGTAGTCCTTACCGAGCATACACTGCAGAGATATGACACTGCCATGTTTTCATTTTCACTTCCTCCAATTTTAGCTCCAATCCCCCTGATACTTTCCTTGGGCAACTTGAAAAAACGCAAATTATATTTTTGTTAAAGTGCCATCCTTGGCACTCTCGTTCTCTCTGACATTTCAAGTTGGGATATTCCTGGCCGGCCGCAGCCCAACAGTCTCCCTCTGTTGTCCAGTGTAAACACCGGCATTAAAAACTAGGTCTACTAATGGATAAAGCATTCTTTTCTTCATTTGCGAAAGTAGGGTGGTTATAAGGAGATACCTGACACTGTACATGTTTAGCGTTTGCTGTTTGCCTATTACCTGGAGGCTTAAAAATGTGGAAAATTGAAGGAATGTGCAGGTAGTTTGTTGAATGTGATAATAACAGTGCATGGAGTAGGGTATATCAATAAGAGATGAGCATATGTCATCTTGGATTTTTAGTTCTTTGCGGCTGTTATTATTCCCGTAATTGTATTTAGTGACTGATTGCATCTATTTTAAATATAAATTTAATAAATTTGTCTAATTAATGCATTGTTTCTGTAAAAACTGGAGTAAGTATTGGTGATGCAAAAGCTGATATGAACTTGGCCTGTCGTATTGCCATCATACAACATGCATCTGATGAGAGCAAGAAGGGCGCTAAATAGACATCCAGTTCTATCCATGTGGATACCAATATAATACTCTTCACTCGATCAACTTGCCAGTTTGGTTTTATAATACTTGCCCCATCACTCGCTTAGAAAGCTGGAAGGAACAATATTATTTATCCTGTAATATCTTTTCTCATCTCTTGATGCAAATTCATGCTTAGAGGAAATTTCGTTGATTTATATTGCTTCTTGAAAATGTAAGCGAAACAATCTTAAATATTTGGCCAAAAAAGAAAAAGAAACCTTGAAATTACTTCATAGGAAAGCTCTTATGCACATCTAGCAATACTTCCATATTCATTCTTCTTCACATAATTTAACATTTTCCAAAGTTCCACGTTCTCCACCAGCGCAATACATCTTCCCTAACATTGACAAGACTTGCATTTTGATGCGATCCCTCTTCTGTTTTTCAATTTCATGGTCATATGTTATGATTCCTCGTACGTCTGCCGACATACGCACTGACTCCTTATTAGGCCAAAGCATATAATCTGCATTTTCCAAATGCATACACTCATCGTTATATTCCTCTGAAGCTGGGGTTTACCTCGAGAGCACCGTCCTGTATGTTAACTCCCTGATACAGGTGCAACACAGGGAGTTGCTTGTGCTCGGTGGATAGAATTCAGTGAAGGCTATGGCTAATACCGGTAAGACGGACAGAGGATTTCACATGACTCTAGGTACCTGGCTGATTCCTCATTCTGCTTGGCAGAGTGAAATATGAACTGGGTCATACTCTACTCATATCTATGATATTGACATATTCTACTTTGTATGATAGGAAAGTATTTCATGAGATGCGCCAATTTCACATGTTACATAGATGAATAAAAACAGTTTCTTTCACATAATCAGCTACTCCGAAAGGTAAATCTTAAAATTCTCAATACTAGAAGTCCATTGCATATTATACTGAAATTAAAGCTTCCAAGTAAGTGATATCTTTCTAATGATTTGGATACTGTAGATGCTGTGTAAAAGCTGCTATGCAAGCAACATCAAACAACAGAAAGGGAGAGAGAGAGAGAGAGAGAGAGAGAGAGATGATGATGATGATGATGATGATGATGATGATGATTGTGAAGTTGCATGAGTTTGGAATGTCCATGTTGGTGTTTTTTGTGTGTGTGGTTGTCATCAGTTTTTACATGATTTATTCTCATTTTTCCTTATGTAGATAAACCCAATATTTACAATAATTCTCATTCACTACATACTGGTCTGCAATTTATCTTATATGCAGTTTCTCTCAAATGCATTATCAAACCTGAACATAAGATTTGCTTTCTGTCACACAGATAGTAATGTAGCCTCCTTCTTTTTAAATATTTGTTGACTGAAAATAGAGGTTTATATAGCAGTATAATAAATGTATATGGCAAGAATTTGTGCCTACTTAAGAAACTGCACTTTGGAATATCTTTTGTGCAGTTTCAAGCCTGAATTCAAGATTAAGACGGCCTGGTTACCTGCACATATACATTCAGGATCCCCTCAGTGGTGATGAAGCTGGGTAACTATCACTCAAATGTTACAATTAACATGGCCTCCTGGCATTCATGAACATGTTATATCGCATGATGTGTTAGAGATGTCAAAGAGTATGAATGAAGCCTTTGTACAGTGTTGATCAGTCGTACAATTGGAAAAAGAGAAATTACTGATGACATTTTTCAGGCTCTGACGCCTGTCAATTTCACACATTTTAGACATCTTATTGTACAGAATGTATAGGAGACTGACATTGATTGATCTCTATTCAGGTTACATGAATGATACCAGGTGAGGTGGTATCCGTTAAAAATTAAGATTCCATCAGTTGATACCTCCAATCTCAGTATTCATTGCTCAATGCAGAGCACGTCTTGTCAGACGTCATCTGCTGGAGGCTGCCCTGCCCCCAAAAGGGGCTGACGCCCCCACAATTTTCTTGGGAATACTTGCCTGTAATCTTAATCTTTAAGTTAGAAGAAATTCCTAAGGTCACGATCGAAAAGAGCAAGTGGCATCAAAGAGTGAACTCCAATGCTAGTTTTAATCCTTTTCCTTGATTTCAGGTCACATTATCTCACAGTTAAAGGTCTTCTAAGGCTTTCCAGATGTCATATTATAGAAGGGCCCCTAACATGTCTCTAATTGGGTAAAAACCAACTGAACTCTGAACTTTGTTTTACTGACCCCAGGACAAGTTTGCAGTCCCTTATTTGAATGTTTCAGGTGTCTGAGTTTTTAAAGCAAAAACAAGTTGAAGTAATTGATATAGACTACTGAAATCATTGCATTTTGTTCTCTACTAGTGAGTTTTTATGGTGTTTTGACCGTTGTAATTGATCTAAGGTTTTACAAAAACAGGGCTTTAAGTGTAAGGTTTTGTGGCAGTAGGTCGTATGTTATGGTCACAGACACTAAAATCAACTTGCCCTACCCTTCTTGTGCTCCAAGCCAGCTAGCTCACCATGGTCATAGCCACTGCGATCGAGCTATAGGCAACCAGCTAGCTATAGATATTGATGTTAATCAGTGCCAAGTCTGCGTGCATGGTCGTGCATGTATGCCCTAGGCCTAGGAGGTGCACTGCATGCGATGAAGCGTGCCCAAGAAAGCACTCATTCAAGCAGTCTATCGTCCTTCTGGTTCCCTCATTCAGGTGCGTTCCCATGGATATCAGTGGACCGATGCTATGTTTGGAGATGCCACCACTCGACCCTTCCACAACCACCCCTCCCCCTTCCACAACCCCCCACTCACCTTCCACAACCCCCTCCCCTTTCCACAACAATCCCGCCCCCTTTCCACAACCACCCTTCAAATATCCCCACTCCGCATTCTTCTTGGAGCCTACATTCATAGCTCATTCCANTATAATAAATGTATATGGCAAGAATTTGTGCCTACTTAAGAAACTGCACTTTGGAATATCTTTTGTGCAGTTTCAAGCCTGAATTCAAGATTAAGACGGCCTGGTTACCTGCACATATACATTCAGGATCCCCTCAGTGGTGATGAAGCTGGGTAACTATCACTCAAATGTTACAATTAACATGGCCTCCTGGCATTCATGAACATGTTATATCGCATGATGTGTTAGAGATGTCAAAGAGTATGAATGAAGCCTTTGTACAGTGTTGATCAGTCGTACAATTGGAAAAAGAGAAATTACTGATGACATTTTTCAGGCTCTGACGCCTGTCAATTTCACACATTTTAGACATCTTATTGTACAGAATGTATAGGAGACTGACATTGATTGATCTCTATTCAGGTTACATGAATGATACCAGGTGAGGTGGTATCCGTTAAAAATTAAGATTCCATCAGTTGATACCTCCAATCTCAGTATTCATTGCTCAATGCAGAGCACGTCTTGTCAGACGTCATCTGCTGGAGGCTGCCCTGCCCCCAAAAGGGGCTGACGCCCCCACAATTTTCTTGGGAATACTTGCCTGTAATCTTAATCTTTAAGTTAGAAGAAATTCCTAAGGTCACGATCGAAAAGAGCAAGTGGCATCAAAGAGTGAACTCCAATGCTAGTTTTAATCCTTTTCCTTGATTTCAGGTCACATTATCTCACAGTTAAAGGTCTTCTAAGGCTTTCCAGATGTCATATTATAGAAGGGCCCCTAACATGTCTCTAATTGGGTAAAAACCAACTGAACTCTGAACTTTGTTTTACTGACCCCAGGACAAGTTTGCAGTCCCTTATTTGAATGTTTCAGGTGTCTGAGTTTTTAAAGCAAAAACAAGTTGAAGTAATTGATATAGACTACTGAAATCATTGCATTTTGTTCTCTACTAGTGAGTTTTTATGGTGTTTTGACCGTTGTAATTGATCTAAGGTTTTACAAAAACAGGGCTTTAAGTGTAAGGTTTTGTGGCAGTAGGTCGTATGTTATGGTCACAGACACTAAAATCAACTTGCCCTACCCTTCTTGTGCTCCAAGCCAGCTAGCTCACCATGGTCATAGCCACTGCGATCGAGCTATAGGCAACCAGCTAGCTATAGATATTGATGTTAATCAGTGCCAAGTCTGCGTGCATGGTCGTGCATGTATGCCCTAGGCCTAGGAGGTGCACTGCATGCGATGAAGCGTGCCCAAGAAAGCACTCATTCAAGCAGTCTATCGTCCTTCTGGTTCCCTCATTCAGGTGCGTTCCCATGGATATCAGTGGACCGATGCTATGTTTGGAGATGCCACCACTCGACCCTTCCACAACCACCCCTCCCCCTTCCACAACCCCCCACTCACCTTCCACAACCCCCTCCCCTTTCCACAACAATCCCGCCCCCTTTCCACAACCACCCTTCAAATATCCCCACTCCGCATTCTTCTTGGAGCCTACATTCATAGCTCATTCCATATCTCATGGTTAAATAATAATCCTTTCTATTTTAGGAGGCTACTTTTCCAGTCAAATCAGTCTTTGTTCAATGACTGATTCAATAGATTATAACCCTTTAATAGAAATAATTTTGAGGAGATGCTTTTCTTTTTCTTCATTAGGATTTCTGTTGCAAATGGCCTTCAATCCATATTTTCACTGAATATTATTTATTGATTTTACATGGTATTCACATTCTGTTAAACCAGACTGTTTTCAAAACAAGCTTGCAAAGAATTTTAGAATGCCATTTTAAATAGCCTTGTGTATCACCTTCAGGAACGTGTGAACAGGACAATGACAGACAACAGAATATGGCCGTGATTTCCACAGGCGATAGTATTGGATGTTGAAATGGCCATGAGTTGATTTTTGGAAAGTCTTTGCCATCGTGTTGATTCAGGCATCAAACACAGAACTGTCTGCGTTAGGGTTCTTTCTTTTGGCTACCCTTGGACGGTTCCTTTCCGACACCTCCCTCCTTCTAAACCCCTCACCACCGCCACCTCTGTAATCCATAAATTGAATTTCATGCTGATGTTGAGCTAACCCTAGCATATGCACGTCTGTCTCTCAGTCAACAAGGCCTCTAGCTAGAGCAAGTCAGCTTGAATGTCGTGCATGCATGACTTTACTCTGGTGCCCCTACACCATCACAGCATTGTATGTAGATCTGAGTGACTGTTGAGAGCCAGAAAGGCCTTAACTCTGTGTTTAAGCCTATGAGAAACACCCTTCATGGTGTGAAGAGACAGCATGTACTGAACCTTCCCTTATGAAAAATCATCAGATGGAGGTTAAAATTTGAAAATGACTGGAGCAAGTTCCATTCAAATCTCCTCAGCATACATATCCCTGTATCGCAGTGTTGTGCATCCATGAATTAAACCTGTACCATCAGAGCATTGTATGGAGATCTGAGCGTCTTTATGAATCTAGAGGGACAATAACTCATATATGCTTTAATGCAGACTTAATGCCCTTTTGGCTCCGAAGGGGTAATATATACCTCTCCTCATGAAAATAATCCAATGGAGGTTCAAATTTGAATATGATTGGAGCAATAAAGTTACATTCAAATCTCAACAGCTTACATATCCCTGCATAGCAAGTCATGCATGGATGACTTTACTCTCGCTCTCCCATACCATCACAGCAATCTGTATGGAGCCAGAAGGGCATTAACATAGTGTTATCTGAGTTAGTGCTCTTCTGGCGCCAAACAGATGATAAATTTCCTTCCCTTATATAAGTCAACCAATTGAGGTTAAAACTTGGATAAGACTAGAGAGCAGTGGCATTCAAATTTCATCAGCATATGTTCTCATATCTGTGCATAGTTTAGTTGTGCATGCTTGCTTTTTTTTTCTGTAGTAATTACTGTATACTAATTAAAATGACTGTGTTAGCTTACCATATGGCAACAAATGTAAGGAATACTTGAAAGGAAAATATGCATTGCAATCCTTAAACTGGTGGCATGCTTTCAAGTTTAAATAATTTTTCCATACTAAAGTAGCATTCAAAGAAAATTCCTGTCCCTGTGTATCCTATTCACATATAGGTCTTGTTTATTACATGAAAAAAAAATATAGCATTATTAAACATTTTTGTAAACTTGAAGAATAAAAGCAGATCAATGTCACCCTGTTGAAATCACTGTTTTAAAAGGATCAAAACATTCCATATGAGCTCAGTCATCATACCTCACTCACATGATCTAACTTAGATATGAAAATAGGGACGACCATACATTGTTAATTGTGTTTGTTGATTTGTTTCTTTCTTTATCCAACCTCGTTAATTCTATTTCTAGGCTCCATTTAACAAACTCAAATTGTCATTCAGTAATTCTAAGATATTTTGAAACAGTTTGACAATAAATAAACAATGCAATGACCATTATACACAATTGACATATGCTCTGGACGAAGAGCCAGATGTCACTTTGCAGCTATAGAATGAGAAATCACTTCAGTGTGAGAAGTTAGACTGCTTTATCTATGTTGCTAATTCACACACTTCCACCGGCCATCAAAAGTGCCGGTCTTGAACACTTGACGAGAGGCTTCTCCCTCCACACACGCACGCACGCCGCCACAGAGCAATGGCTGCACGGTGCATAATTTATGAGGCTTGCGAGCACCGCGGTCCCATTTCACTCAAGGGGTCCGTAGCGATCGTCTGCATGGAGAGGCTGGGAGGAAGAGCCCACGTTAATTATTCATGAGTAGTTTGGGCATGG
This sequence comes from Hemicentrotus pulcherrimus, assembly GCA_003118195.1. Taxonomy (NCBI): domain Eukaryota; kingdom Metazoa; phylum Echinodermata; class Echinoidea; order Camarodonta; family Strongylocentrotidae; genus Hemicentrotus; species Hemicentrotus pulcherrimus. Next base: position 80,164 of record BEXV01000654.1, read on the forward strand.
TGGCTAAAGGATGGCAAGGTTGCGTTCATATGTGTGTGTGTGTGTGTGTATGTGTCTCTCTCTCTCTTTCATGTTCAGTCGTTCATTTGATGTGATGTATGTGTGTGTGGGTGGGTGGGTGTGCGTGAATGTGGGTGTGTTTGTGTGTTCATCTTTTATAACATCATCTTGCAGAAACAGAGGAGAGTTGTCTATCCCTGATTGAATTGTGTCCCCATTATGGATTGTAATCTGTTGATTTGCAGAAAGTGTTTTCGCGAGATGCCACACTTTAAATTCAGTGATATAGCTTGGCACATTAGTGCTGCTGAATGGAATGGAAGTAACAGCAATAAATCAATAAGATTCTTGCATTAGTAATGTTTTTAACTGATAGATGCTTTATAGTTTACAAGTATACATATAGAGTATGTTCATCATACTTGTGGTTCTCCTATTAGTAAAAGACTCAAAATCTCAGCCTTAAAATTGGAAAGACACCTTAAATCATGATAGCATGGTGTATTTTGATTTGTAAAATTTCTCTAGAATGATGTGATTGACAGACATCTATATGGAAGAGAAGATACAGTTTAGAACCGATAAATGCAGTTATTAAAATAACATTGATCATGACAAAATGATGATGATGATGACAATGTTATTAATTTCATCATCTCAATCATAAAGGATGTTGGAGAATAAAATAATGTAAACATAAACATCAGAAACAAGAAAATTTTAAAAACAAGAAAATGTAAAAAAAACAAAGATGCTTTGCACGATACAACTACTGTGTACATCATGTATGACAATAATTCTTAGAAGTTAATGATTAGATGAGTTTTTCTTTGATCTATACAAGCACATGTTATTTGCAAAAACAAATTTGATTCCACAATTTTATGAATTTCTTTCCATAGTAAAACATTTGGTTCATTGGATATATTACTATTCAGGAACAATGTTTTCTGACTTGGCAAACTGTTATCAAATAAAGAAATCATTATATCTGAATGTGCATTGACAAATTTTGGTAATATTGTTTAACTTAATATGAAAAATGTAACAGTAAGAAAAAACATCAGCATTGCCAATATTGAAGAATGCAAAAATCCAGCCCATTCATCGGCCAATTATAAATTTCTCCTCGATGAGAAACCTTTGAGGAGTCCTGCTGCTTGAATGCTTCTCAACACAAACCTTGATAGATTTTAGGGATGTGTAAGGATGACTTGATCTCAGAAATGCAACACCGTCTTGACATTTATATCACTTTATACACACGGGCTAAGAAAGTACAAAGCATCCTGTTTACACAAGTAGACATGAACTGTTCCAAGCACCAAAATGACTGTGTAAATGTATGGATGTTTCATGCGCAGTTGGTGGGTTTTGAGGTTGTGAAACCAGGGATGAAGAATCATTGTGTTGAGTTCTTCTATGTCTACAGGTCTCATATCAGCAATTGGCCCCCTCGTTTATTTTCTCTTGTCTTCGCCGAGTTTATTTTGCTAGCGAGAGTGGGAGATATTACTTGTTGGCTCTTATTTATTGACTCGATTTGATTGGGCGCTGCCACATCAATCACGACCGTCTTCAGGAACACGCCCCGAGAATGGGACCTTTTGTGCTTTCGCTGTTTGGGATCAGGCTCGGGGACTGAATTGATTGAACTTTGACTTAAATCCTTTATTTGATTTCGCCGGATGATCATGGTAGGGTGGTTATATGTCTGCATGCCGTTTGCACTTGTTCAAATGTCTGTTGGGGGATATAGACTGTACTCCTTCCTCCATCAAATAGAGAAGCACATTATTGTCTACTTTGTGACACTAAAAGAGAATATAGACTGTGCTCCTTTCTCTCTCATGAAGTAAATCATATTACCGTAGATCGTGTCACACTGAAGGGGGATATAGACTGTACTCCTTCCTCCATCAAATAGAGAAGCACATTATTGTCTACCTTGTGACACTAAAAGAGAATATAGACTGTGCTCCTTTCTTTCTCATGAAGTAAATCATATGACTGTGGATCGTGTCGGGGGATACAGACTGGGCTCCCTTCTCCATGATAAGGCTTACCTATACACAATGTATGCACATTTCCACTCCCTGGGGAGTGGGGAGCATATTGGCTAGACGCCATTTTACAAGCACCACTTGCTCATCCAACCACATTGACTTTCGCATACTACCAGGTACTCACCTGGGTGGAGAGTGGCAACTGTAGATCAACGTCTTTCCAAAAGACATTAGTGCCGTGTCTGGGATAGAACCACGACCTTAAAATTTCAAGTCAAGTGCTTAAACCACTCAACTACCACACTTATGCTTCTATATTGATTAAATACGCAAAAACAATTGAGCAGAAGACATTTCATGAAGTAAGCAGATGACTAAGAGATTAAAAGATGCTTTTGGCAGTATGAGCATGTCTCATTCTATGAACCCCCCTCCCGACCGACTCCTGATACTTAGTGACAAGTCGAAACCACTTGCTTCTGAATCTATCTTTCCTGATTTACTGATGCTGTCAACAAGGATCAGACCTCCCTCTTGAGGGGCACTAGGAGTGCATCCATACAAAGAATATATAATCCCAATCATAATTCACGAGAACACTATGATTCAAGTAGGACATTTTTTTCAAAAATATTAATCTTTTACAAGACTGATTCATCGATTAATAGATTTTGCTTATCTCTGATCATTTTTATTCATCATTGCATCTTCTATAGTAGTGCTTTTTCCCCTTTCATGAGTTTGAAAGAAGACTTTGATTCAAGTAGGAAACTTTGTGGTTCCCACTTCCCAATCAAAGTGTGAAGAAGAAAAATACATGGACAACAATGAGCTTCCAAGACTGAATCAGCAAGGAATCAAATTTAGCTGGTCACTGAAAGTTTACAAGTGCAACTGTACAAGTCCTTTTCTTCTTTCTTCTTCTTCTTTTTTTTTAACTTGATAAGGAAACGTCCAGACTTATTTAAGAAACTTGCATTGACAGATTTGCATCATTTCCATGCTGGAGAAGAAGAAATAAAACACTTCTGCACTTCCAACAAACGATTGGCCATGTCAATTAAGTGATACAATCGGGAAACATTGTCAAAATGAAAATCTTCTGTTCCTTGGTCATATTTTTTAATGTAGAATAAAATAACTTTAATTTCTTCAAAACAAAAGTTCCATAAATTCACAACATTTTGGCCAATTAATACTACTTTAATTGGGGATAAAACCTTATATGGACATCTTAAGTATACATGCTTAGATGTGTATGTGGGTGCTCCATGTAGACAAAAACAATGTCCAGAGGCAAATGTGTGGCTGAAATGGGTCTGGTTTTCTTCAGTACACAATACAAAGTGTTGGATGTTTGTATGCTTTTTATGGAAAGGGTATGTCATTATATGCTCGTGGGAGAATTGACTTACATTTTGCAGTAAAGTTACGGATAAATCCCAGTTCTGGGGAGTGTTTTACAAAGGCTAGGATTGACTTTAAGTTGGACTTAACTATGGCAGGCTGTTCATGCCACTGTATTCTATCACCATTTACTGGCATTGGTCTCTCAAGGCACATACAAATCATGGTCACAAATCTGCATTATTTACATTTGTTGATAGTTCATTATTGAAGGAAAAAATATTATCTGAAGATCATAATGGTGAGAGCAACCAGTGGCATAAATGGCCTGCCAAAGTTAAGTCGAAGTGGATCTTGATCTGTGAAACACCCCCCTTGTCGTGCCATTTCATTGTCGAAGGAACTATCTTGAAGCAATTGTGCAAGGTTGATTATGTAGTAGTGTATAATGTGAAGTTTTGAAATCATACAAAATTATAACAAATTAACCCAATTTGCTGATAATTGCATGCACTGCACACATATATGTGTATGTGGGACTGCACATAGTGGCAGGAGAGTTTGGTCCAAACAATTCATTTATTTCTGGTAATATTTAAAATATAGCACACTTGAGAAGCTATTTTTTCATGAGGCATTCCTTCTGTGATATTCATCTCAACTGAAATAAACAGAATGAGAAAGCACACATTTTATTTTTCACATAAACAGAACTCAAGCTTCTGTCTAAAATAATCAATTATTGCAACATGAAGCTGCACATTCAGCAATCAGGGATTCAATTTTTATGTCACACATTGTCAGTAGACCCAAGCAGAAGTTATCCCATGCTTGGTTGCCAATTAATTAATTTCATATCCAGTTTACTTCACATACAGATTTACAATGCTTTAATAAGATGAGCATTTACTTGTGCAATTATATACAGGAAGCAATCACATATAGAAAACAGAACAGTAGAAATAAAAGGAAATTTGATTTGCAAAAGAGAAAGAGAGAGAGAGAGAGAGTGAGATTTTATGAAAATGAAATTAGAGCAGCATGATTTTGTGGACTGATGAATTATAATGAGTTTATTATGTCTCCTAGCTTTAGCGAAGAGCACTATTTTTCATGCCATATATCACCATGGTAACTATCTGTTACATCATTGGCTTGGTATTTTGAGTGCTTCCTTTCCTGGTGGAATACAATTTGTCCAGAATTTCAGATCAGCACTGAGTAATTAGATATCTATTTTGGGATAAATTTGTTGTATTTCTTAGGGCTATGGATTCAGATTTGTTGTCATGTAATACCCTTTAATATATTTGAGTGGTGTTTGTGTCTGGCAGGTATTATAAAATACTTTTTAACAACAAAATAATACTTTTGTACAGGTCTCTGTGAACAATAACTCATACCAAAGTGGATTCTTTTGTAAATTGTTTCTCTAACATACTAATATCCTTTCCAGTTTGAAGTACATGATTATTAGTAATGGATAGATGAAAATGTCATTCTTCTAGTACAACTCATAATATTTGTTATTCTACTACCCCCCATTTTCAGCTGAAAGTAAAATCAAATAACATTTTTATTCTGGTAACCAGCCAAGCAATCTAGGCCATTGCTCAGTTTCGGTTCCGGTTCACTGGTCACGAACGGTGAACTGCTTGAAATTCAAACTTGTATAAAGTGATGACAATATTTTAATCCCTGATTTGTCAAAAATCGTCCATCCAGTCAAAAATACAGAACTTTTTTAGTGACGCAGTAGGATTTGATGGTGTCAATGCTATCAGTCAACTTCTTCTCCTGAACCCTATAATATACATTTGCATTTTTTATTTATTATTAAAATTAAAGTAGTTCCACATCAGCATTAGATAGCAAACTGATATATGTATGTAGCACTTGCCTCAAGTGTGTATGGTTGTGTTTTGTTTTCATTTTTTGTTTGTTTGTGTAGAAAAATGAACTGAGCATGCATTTTTTAAAACAGGGCTCAGATTTATCAATTACCCAGGTTCTGATCGATGATGTTTATTCCCTTGAGTAATGTAAAACTCCTGCCTGTGTTCCATGGGCTGCATATTCTAAATTCACAAAATACATATTGATTTGAGTAAGTAGATACATGAAGCAAGTATTGAGGTGGCTTATCAGCTATTATTTCGACCCTTTCCACCATGTTATCAATTTATCTTTGATATTTTGCGTAAAGCTCCATTTTTACCTCTGACATTTTTACCAGGCACGGAACTCCATGAGTTGGTGGTTGTGATCTTTCTTGCATCCTCCCAAGGTACTAGCTGAGAGGTTTCCATGTTATTCTAACCGGGTCACGGGAGGAAAACATCAAGTATTTGATTGATTTTTCTCAGAAAACAATGAGATTATGTTGGCACAGATCTGCAGGTGACTAGCCATTTGTTGTGCAGCTTTCCTGGAACAACTGCCATTCATGATGGCGTCATGTTGAGATGTTTTACGATTTCCAGAAAGTCAGATTTTGGGCTTTAATTACACCATGGTAGTGCTGACCAGTTATGTTAATGATGCATTGTCTCTGAGTAAATAGTGACAGTGAAATTCAAATTGTTTGAGGTTATGCTTAGTAGCGGATGCCTTTGATATGTTTGCTTTTAAAAGATGATGTTTAATATAAGTCTTTATTACTGTTTGTATTCATTTGATTTCATTGTGGTAGCATTGTCGATGATGACATTCCACGAGGGATATATACCAAATACACTACATATCAATATAAAACACCGATAAATTAATGGCAAAAGTAACACATTATATATGTATAAAACAAGATATAAAATATGTATTATGAATATGAAAATTAAAATTTTGAACAGAAAAAAAACAACAGTTGATATGAAGAGGAATAAGTGAAAAGCGTTCTACCCCAAAAAGGGTGAAATGTTTGTTTCAAAGGACAATGATGTGAAATTATTTTTCTTGCTTTTTGTTCTGTGTTACTAACCTATATTCCCTGATATATATTTTTGCCTTGATACATGTTATACATATAGTTGAACATCTGTCTTGTCTCGTAACTACTGAGTGGGTCCTCCCCTTCCAATATTCAGTTAGCGAGGTGGGATTATTTGAGGCCATCTTTTTTATGTTTGCTGCTTCTATCTTCCCCCTGAAGATTTGAGCTGTCTTTTCTAAGATTTAAATGCCATAGAAAGATCAGATCAGAGGCAGATGGCTTGTAATCCCAGTAGACATGGATATCCTAATCCTCCAGATCAATAAATCTCTTTAGTGGCAGAAGGCCATTAACTCATTCTTTTTACAAAGTGGTTAACTCTCTTCTGATGGTGAGCAGATGAAAACAGTTGTATGTATGTATCATCTGTTCGGTTCAAGAAGGGCATTAACTACGAGTTTAAGCACATGAATTAATGCCCCTTTGGCGAAAACCCAGATGATTTATGATTAGAGCTATATGAGTGTTAACTCTTATCCTTTTTACTCAGAGTGAATGCCTTTCTGTCTCTGAACAGATGATTATAGTTCTATTAATTTGACCGGAGCAATAAGGATGTAAACTCATATACTTTAACACAGAGCTAACAACTTTCTGTCTCTAAACAGATTAATACAGTTCTATATATTTGTACAACACAGAGCTAACGTCTTTCTGGCTTTGAACTAACAAATACTCTTTTACAACATCTGCTTAGAGCCATAACAATTCTTAACTCTTGCTCTGAACATACCAATACATTTCTGTATCTGTGAGAGCCATAAAGGGTGTTAACTCGCATCCTTGTACACACTGATAATGTCCTTCTGGCTCTCAAACTGAATCTGTGTGGGATCAGCCCTGCCAGGTCCCAATCCAGAATATACCTCTAGGGATAATGGCGGACTCAGCGCACATCAAGTGGGATAATAAACTTCTGGTTGATATTGATTTCAGTCCCTTCATCTTCTTGTTTTCAGTCTCTCCATTTCCACCTTGTTTTCATTCCCTCCATTTTCTTCTCGATTTTATCCCCTCCATTTTCTTCTTGTTTTCAATCCTTCCATTTTCTTTTTGTTTTCATTCTCTATGTTTTGTTATTGTTTTGTTTGAAATATATGAAACAGACTAGTGAAGGCTCCAAAATGGCATTGTCATCGTAACATCACATTTCTTTTACGATCAATATAGTATAAAAGTGCATGTTGTTTTTTATTGGTTTAATGGTTGTTTTTTTAGTGCCTACAGTGAAACTACATTTCATGAGAAGCTCTCTGATAGCATTGTTAGATATTTAATAATATATAAATCTGTAAAGCGCTTTGATGAGGCCCTCCTGAAAAAGCGCCATATAAGAAATAGTTATTATTATTAGTATCAGAATCCGATACACTAATATGGTGATGTACCGGCAAAATTAAGTCAATGATGATTCTTTGTAAAATTGTTTGTACAAGTGTATAAGAAGCACCCCGACTTTAGAATTTTATTTCGGCTTATAAAAGTGCGTCTTATACACAGAGATTTACGATAATTCACAATGTCAATGATAAAAATTAACAACTCCAGTGACAAATAGAGGATTTTTGTCTAATTCATGGGGCTGATTTATTTACATCATCCTGCGCAATTGGTGAAACGTTATTATCAATTTATCATTATATATTCATAAATTGATATTTTTTATCAGACTTTTATGCATATTGAGTGCTGATGTTTTATGTAATATAAATACAAGTGAATTTTTCATTTTGAACAGAAGAAAAAATACTTTTTCTTTAAACTTAAACAAATTGTAAACCTTAAATCATTTCCTTCTGTTAGATGGGTCATTCCTTTAATATCCTTACAGAGAATGAGCTTGATGCAAACGAAATTGAAACTCTAATGATCGATTGATGTAGTCCCATGCAGTTCATTCTGAGTCTGTAAAAGGGCACAGCACCTAGAAAAGGTCAAGCCTATAATGGATACGGAATCAAACACAAAAACATTAGGAAATGATGATTGCTATCACTTTATGTTTGACCATGATGTTTTTGTCTGAGAAGCAATATCAGAGTGGGAGAATGCTGGATTTGATGGAGAGACAGAGGAGGTAGGGAGGGAAGTGATGAGGAAAAAGTATGTTTCAATTATTTTTTGTTTTGTTTGATTCCAGACAATAAATGCTTCGGGACTCCATATTCTCCTACCAATTTTGATATGCAAGTAACGTATACCCCTTTCTAACATCCCAAGGTTTTGTTCTGCTTGTAATGGTCACAATCGTAATCACCTTGTCATATTTTGAGTACTTTCAGGGCCCTCTGTAATGAATGAAAACCTTCACAAACAATATGCTGACTCAGATTCACAATCCTCGCATTGAATTTAATCTTCCCTCTTATACTGATTTAACATATATGCACACATTAAAAACATGCTGATATGGAGAGCCAGAAGGGCACTAAAGCCATATCCTTTGACATAGAAATCTGTCTTTTCTTATTTTTGTTCGATAAATCATATTTATGGAATATTTTCACTTGTGGTAATACACTTAAGGGCCTCTTCAAATGAAAGATGCATTTGTGAGTGGATGATACACAGGTTTAAGAACTCTTGGTGGAAAAAAGGATTGCATCTTTTCTAAGTATATTTGTTTTAGATGTTTGTGTGGTTGTTTGGAACTGCAAACAAAATTCTGATTGATAAAATCCTTCTCAAATCACGTTGAAAATATTCACAATATGTTTAGTACAATTTTCTATGTTGTATCAATAGATCCTGGTACCCTCACTTTTCTTTGTTTATTACTCAGTTTTGATATATCAACAGAAATACTATTGGACATCATTTGTTTGTGGTTTTGAATAGCATGTATTGTAGTTTTTCGGGGGGAGGGTCTTTGATTTAGAGAATTTTACTTTTTATCATTACAAGAACTGAGGACAGCCTTTAATCTGGAGCGAGTAACAGAGTAGAATATTGAATTTAAAGTAATTTGATTGGATGATGAGGTAGGGGCCAGAGAGGCAGACATCAGTGATTACGAGTCTCACTAGCTCTTCAAAAAAGACCAATCCCTCGGGGTATGAGTAGTTGGTAGAGGGTAGCATTGGACAACCCCACCCCTCAGCCTGACCCCTCAGCCTGACCCCTCATCACCACCCGTGTCTGGCCATTTCTCTCAAAAGGCCTGCTTCATCAGCTCAAGTTGGCCAAATGGCCCGCTATTTCTGATTCGGGAAATCAGCCCGATCACAAAATAGCGGGCTATTTGCTTGGAAAATCTTCCCGAGATATCTTGGGCTAGTTTGCAGAATAGCCCGCTATTTGTCCAGTGAATGTAGGAAAGAAACATGAGGTCACTAAATCAATACAAATCTCAAATTGGCAATCGTTCGTTCGTTCGTATCTCCTTAGATCAAGATTAATGTAATCTTGATCTTTGGAGTGGATTTGGTCAGTGGATTGTGATGAAGACACAGACAACTATCCATTTTGTGTGAACAACAATATCATGAAGCTGTTTAAGTGCCTTTTCTCTTGGGGTGCCACTCAAAATATATTATGGAAAGCTTATTGTTATAGGTTCTCTAAAAAGAAAAGACCCTCGTATATTTTTGAAGCCCAAGATTTATAGTAGTGAGTCTCTAAAAGCATGTTTTATTTCTTCGATTTTTCTAAATAAAATACAAGACACTCTCAATTCTAATATGCTACAGGTTACATTTACTTTGAAATGGATTGATAAGCATATATGAAGCCATGGTATCCCTTATTCATGCTGTTTTTTTTGTTCTTTTCAAACTCCTTATGTATCACAAAAAATGAACAGTCAATTATTTTATTCACTATGTTTTTCATGCTAGAATTGTCAAGTGCGTGGGCAAACCAAATCGTTAAGCTTTCATACCAGGTACGCTCTAAAAGAAAATTGTTCCTTTATTTAAAAAATGAAAAGGTGGTCATCAGGTAGATGGCTTGATACAGAAGTTAAATCTGATGAGGAAATTTTGTGCATTTTGAATATCATGCAAGCCTGTTGGCAAAGATTACTTTTGCTTTTTGTCATCCCAAACCTTTGATTGAGACGAGCTAATGAAGAGAATTTAGACCAAGCCAGCGTACGATCGCCAAGCCGCCATGACGCATGGCCAATTAGCAGAGTACGCAATGTTCTGCGTCCCGCGTGTGTTGTTTACTATCACACTACCGCAGTAATTGTATTAAATGCTGAATTAATCAGATGAGGTTTAGACAATTTTCTGGGGACTAAAACGGTGCAGGGGCTCATGGGAATGCAAAGGAGGTCCTCTTTTGCTACGCCTTATGTTTCATCTTCCAACTTTGCTAGGTCATAGACTAATAGGCGATTCAGAGTTCTCTTAAAGCAGGACTGCACTACTTGTAGCTAATTGCACCCTCTATATAGCCAACAATCCCTAAGCGGTACCCGTTGGTCCCCCATGTTCCCCTTTTTTAAATGTTCATTGAGAGCTTATTTGATGAGATAACCACCCGCCAGTGACCATGCTTGAAGGTCTATTTCCTCCTGGCCAAACTGTGTTTAAAAAGATAGTCTTTAAATGGAAATGCATTTTAACTAAAAACTTACTTCATGTAAAGCATCTTTGATTTGGGTATCCTGTCGTAAATAGGTTAATCTGACCAGGAAAATGGAAACAAAGTTTTGAAAACTTGTTGGTAAAACAGATAATCTGATATCTACTTTTTTGGCTTTTAATCAGCTATCATTCATTACTATCAAACATATCTGGCTGACATTGTTTATTTGTAACCTTAATTAGATGCATTCACTATGGATTTTGTTGAATTCTGTTAAAATCTAATTTTGCAGCCAGCATAATATAACCAAGCTTTAAGACTGAATTAAAACCTTGGCTTCATTTTGAGTTTTTTTTTGATGGTTTGCATAATGAGTGATGAACAGGTTAGATATGCCATGCCACTCAATAAACCCTGAGGGAGAAAAATGACCTATTTTCTTTGTTTTGACCACCTCATACATTTTAATTGCTGATCTACCTCATGCATCCTTGCCTTTATATTGGTGCGCAATTTACATGTACTGTATATTGGCCTGTTAAATACTTAAAGGGAGAGATGAGTAAACATTAACAACTTGGTATTTTAAATGAAAAAATCAGATTTCTATTTCCAAAAGAATATGAATGATCTTACAATCTTCTTAGTAAAAAATCCTGATGAAATCTTATTGAAGTGAATTGATATTGAAATTTGCTATACAGTCCTGTAACACAACCTGCTGAAAAAAAATGAATGATGTGAATAGCTATCTAGACCTGATGTAAACATGCTTGATAGCATGATTGCATGTTGCACCTCATACCATCTACTTTGTATTGGTGATACATGTATCTCCTGCTCAGAGCTAGAAGGGCATTAATACATCATTTTACACTGACTTAGTGCCCTTCTAGATCTCAACGAATGACATGAATAGTGTATTAATAGCTTCATGTAGCAACTGTTCTCCTGCTAAAGGCAGTAAGCTGCGAGATATCCACCTGTTATCCCTTCCTGCTTGTTCATTGTCAGAGTATCTCAAGAATCGTATGTCCCTGTTTCATCAAACTCCTTATCAATAACAAATGATAAATTTCAATGACAAATCTTGGCCAAACAAATGCCACAATTTCAGTAGCTTTTAACAGTTATTGTAACTTCTTGTGGATAATATAGATATATTGAGTGCTATGAGAGGCATAGCTGTTTATATAAGCTCAAGGGGACGTTACATCCTGCTATCCATATAGAATTAATTCAATGAAATTAGTCCCTTAGATTTATTTTCATTGCATTTGTTATCCAGGTATGGAAATTTTGCTCTTTTAAGATGTGAAGCCTGGAGATTACACATGGGAGACCAAAACAAGCCAAGAGCAAACTGATTGAGAATACATAGCATACAAAATAATATCATCTTTGATGTTATGATAAAATCAAAGATTAAAACCCATCTTGATGAATGGAGCCAAAACAACGACAAACAACAACAACCAAATGAATTCACGAGAAGAACTTTGCCACCCACGTAGACAGATGCTACCCTAGATAAGGCACCGTTAGACCCTACTCTGATGCCTGTCGGTAGGTGGCCATCTTTTAAGCCAGGCTGCACATCATGCAGAACGGGCGTCTAATTGATTTTGAAATCGCAGATGGTATCAGGGAATAATGTTAGTCCAGCGCGGCATGGAGCAAGCAAATTTGAGCAGGATTTCCTCCGGGGCTTCAAGATGCATCCCCATTACTAGGAAAGGAATTTACTGGTAGATATAACAAATTTGCCTTTCCTTTTTAAATCAGCAATTATACACTTTTTGTGTATCCTTCCCTACTTGAGATAAATTAAAATCTATCTTGAGTAGATATTAAGTCATGCCATATATAACAATCTTTTATTGAGGCACTGAAATGTTACATGTATTGTACTGTATTTGCCCAGCTGGGAACATGAATGGATGTTTAGATTTGTGCAAATTGCAGTAAGATATAAAGTGGACAGTTTCTCTTCATAAAGATTGTGTGTGGTGCGAGTATACTGTTCATGCGGTATCACATACTTTGAGTGGATGGTGGTGGTGGCGGTTGGAGTAAAGGTTGTTGAACTGAAGAGCTAGAGAGAGAGAGAGAGAGAGAGAGGGGAGGGAGAGGGGGAAGGGGGAGAGGAAAAGGGAGGGAGAAAGAGAAAAAAAAAGGGGAAGGAGAAAGAATAGAGAGAGAGAGAGAGAATCAAAGAAGGGGCAGAGAGAGAAGGGGGAAGGAAGGGAGTGAGGCACATGCAGAAGGATAAGATAGGGAGGTAGGGGGTAAGACACACAGAGAAGGGGGGTGGCAGAGAGAGAGAGAGGGGGGGGGGAGGTGGTGGGGTAGTTGCACAGCTTTGCCACGTACATGAACGTGATTGTTTAAATGGCAATATCTTGAGTTCAGGAAGGGAGCTAAGTACCAAGTATATGCAGTGGTATTTATTTCTGATGCACAGCACTGGAATAAATGGATCATACTTTTTATCTTGGTTTAATGCCGAGGCGTTTCTATGCTCTCAGCATCGTCCCAATCCTCAAAGTGTTTTTCTTATCCATCTTATGCAAAATTAAGTGCTATAGAGCAAACATTGGGCACTGGATCTAAAGCTATATGTATTTTTGTGTAGAAATTGAAGTGGAATTCAAAAGAAGAGTGAAAAAATTGCTACAGTTGAAAAAACTCCTATTCTAGTTTAACCTACATGATATCAGCTTTAGAATATAAGAGGATTTGGATGTTGAACATTTGAATATCAGTATTTTGACATTTAGTATGAGACTCATCGAAACGCCTGCAGAAATTTCACTAATTTTTCCCACGTAAATGCCCACTCTAGAAACATTGGTAAATGGTTCCGGTTTTCAGTCACGTGACTTTTCTTCCTACTGTGCGATCGCATGTAGAGCAGTGACTTTTTCCGCATGCGCACTACTCATCGGAAAATCTGAAATCTTCTTCAGGACAACTATACTGCCAGTAAACTTGTTTAAAACTTGGAATTACTATTTGGATGATATCAAATCCAATGACATTTATTCTTCAAGAAAAGCTACTTCAGATCATGTGTTGAGAGCCAAAAGACATTGACTCTGGGAAAGTTTATGCCTTCTAGCTCCTCACAGGAATCATATTTTTACATCATTCAATTTTCAAAAATGCATCAACAGAAGACGGTATTTGAATGATGGAGATGTACTATATCATTATACTTGTGTTAAAAGTGTTTAAATATGAGTTAATGCCCTTTTGGCTTTCAACTTACGGCAGACGATATATTATTTGGCTTCTACATGTTTGTATGTATGCCAGTTAATAACTGAGTTTAATGAGTCAATTAAACTACCGATAGAAATGATTCAGTGTGTGATATAGTAGTAATAATAGTAGCCTTTACAATGCACTTTGCAATGCTATGGTTGCCTTTCATCTGCTCGTCGGTGAACATAACTTGCTCAAGTACATCTTATCACCAAACGTGTTTAAAGATAATTCAGCATGCAATAAAGTCATCAAATTGACCTAGATTCAGTCTCAAATCAGGGAAGACATCGAAATGTAAAACTTGAAAGTGTAAGAACTCTGCCCACTGTGTGCTTAGAACTAGAGTGGTTTTAACTCCATGTAAATGTATATGAGTTAATGTCCTTCTGACTCCAAACAGACTGTATGTATATATTCTTGTTCTCTCCGATTACTCCACCATGGAGACCACTAGAGAAGCGCTCCCTTTTGTATTCTTATTTACGGTAGATTTTACCTCCCAAATCGTCATCAAATTACATTCAAATGAAACACAATTCATTTATTTATCTCTAATCCAATCTATTCCTCTCATAAGCTAATAGAACCGGTCGACCTTGGCCAACAGTCCTAGTAGTACGCCAGCCTGCCTGCCTGCCTGCCATGCAAATGGAAATGTACTTTTTCCCAATCAAATCAAACTTTAAACACTCAAATTAAGCCCGCCTAGCTGACAAGTAGCTGCAATATTGATGATGCTAAATGCTAATCCATGTGGGCATGTGTTGCTTACCACACGCCAGCGCGGAAGGTAAATGTGCCGGAGAAAGGCGATTAAAGATTTACAGCGTGCAAACAAGGATGTGTGGAGCACGTGAACACGTGCCTGGCTGTTACACACTGCAAATATGTATCATTTCAAAGAGTCCACAAATTTGATGTGTTTTAGGCTTTTGTATTAATGGAACAGTACTAGTACTACTTGGGTACGGTTGGTGAATGTTCATCTGCACTTCAAACATTCCCCATTTCACATTGATTTTTAGTCGAGCATATATTTGTTTGAGAAACAAGAGGATTTGTAGATGTGCCATCAGCTAAATCTCCCTACGTGCATGGTTAATTTGTAGTATTCCATCCTGGGATTAGAGCCATGTCTGATTGCCAATTTGAGCATGTAGCGATGGATTTGCGGAAAAGGATTTTAATTGAAATTCTGTTTGCAAAGGAGAATGGACTGGAAATATGGATCATGTCCCTGGGGCTAAGGAGAACATAGATTTGATTTCGGAAAGAGGCAGTTGACGTTAGTCGTAAATCTAGCATGTACACGATTATAAAGTGAATTGACTTTCATATTTATTGGTGTCGAATCTGTCGATTAAGATTAGAAAATACCATCTGTAGCTTCGCAAGGGCGTCTTCTCGATTTTGAGGATATGATTTATCATTAGAAATTATCCATCAGTTGGATTTTGAAAAAAAGCTGCCATGAATTCTAAATATTTATTGCTATTAAGGATATGGTGAAAAGCTGTCACAAATTGTAGATTAATCCATTGTCCTCTCCAAATGTTGATAATTATCATAAATCCTCAGTGACATATGTTTACATGTATATCATCTGTTTAGAGTCAGAAGGATACCAGCATATATATTTACATGGTGTTAACACCCTTCTGGCTCTTAACAGACGATATGACCCTTCCCCCATCTTAAAGATTGGAGTATCAAAACATTTCTACGTAGTGTTTTTATTTTCGAAATTCTCTGAAACGATGTTATTTTTCGACCTAGACTGGCAACCTTTAAAAAATGCGTGTTTGGCTAACGAATGGGGGGATACATTCCTCAAGTATCAGAAGTGTCAGGGGATATTTCTACCGAGCTCGGCTGATGAGGGGAAGTTAAGGGCTAATTTAATTGTCTTGATATGCCGCATGACCAAGAGAACCCCGTCCTGTGGGGTCTGCTAAATGAAAAACGTCTCGCTAGGCCAGCTCGCTACGATTTGTCTCCATTATTCCTCGCGATGTGCACACGAGGAATCATCTCTGGAATGAAAATAAAGCAGGCGAAGCGGGAGAGGGATGAAGTCCCGCCAATGATGAAAAGCTAAGGGTGTCATAACATACAGGGCTAGCTAGAGGAAATGACAGGGTGTTTGGTAAAGAGACATCAAAGTAAGCTCATATATGCTTCTTGCAAGTTAGATTGATGATCTTCTATGATGTGAGGAAGTGGAGTTTGATGAAAGTTCATTCCCTTTTTTGTGTGTTTGTTTAAACAAATTCTATATTTTGAAGGTGTCTTGCTTCATGCAAAAGGGCAAGCCTAATGAATGCTATTATCCTATACGTAACAGTATTAGACAATTTTTTTAATTTTTTTTTTATTTATGTTTTTATTAATAAATCATCAACATACAAATCCTTT
>BEXV01000654.1:122096-142255 GCA_003118195.1 Hemicentrotus pulcherrimus
TTTTTTTTTTTTTTTTTTTAATCTGAAAAGTCAGGGTGCGTCTTATACACGGGTGCGTCTTATACACGGAGATTTAGGGTATAAACACTATTGCTACGTACACTGAACATAAGTATCAAGTGCTACACAAGTATAACTTGCTATCATTTGGATCTAAACTTCATTACTTACTGCTCTTCTCCCAGATTGGCTTTTGGCACCACCAACGGGCTGGCAATCGTCGACTACCTTCAGCGGACCTGCCTTCTCAACATGGGCACGCCCGACCTGTATGGCTCAGCTGACCCTTACCAGCGCACCCCGAGATCCCCCAAGAAGAACAAATCACAGCCTCAGGGCCTGGGCGACATCGTAGAGCAGTACATGTCCGACCAGGAGAGGTGTCGCTCACCGGTCGGATCCAACATTGGCGGAGAGTCGGTAAGTTGGCAATTTGTGTAGTAATTTCCATTGTTCCGTAGTTTTACATATTTTTTCCCTTCAATTCACAACTTTCTTATTAGTTATCTGATTTTTCTGCTTCTATTGAAATTAAGTTATTTTTGGAGTGGACTTGCCCTTTAACTTGAATAGAAGAAAACTTGCAGGATTTCAGTTGGAGACTTTATGAGAATGAATGTCTGTAAGTTAGTTCCAAGGTGTCAAATGAGACTGTAAACTTTATGTCATACCAACAATAAATAACTGTATGCTCATCGCTTGTTAATTCTTTGGGCACATTTAAGCATTATGTAAGTCCCAGCATTGTACTCTATTAAATAATTAAACAAATATGGGTTAATATTACATAGGGATGCCAGTTTTCAAGCAATATCCTGAATTCAGGCCCTGGCAAGTTATTTTCAGAAAATAGTTCAGGCTTTTTTGTGTGTACAAAATGGCTCATTCTAGGTGATTTTCAGGCCCTCTGATCAATTCTAACTGGCATCCCTGATTACATAATTTCTATTATTGACATGACTATAACCTTCATATTTATTAATGTTTCCTTAGAGTGTATTTATTCATTCTCATCATTTTTCTCATTTTGCTTCTACTGTTGTAGTTGGAATGTCACTCACTACTCGACTCTTCCTTTTTTTCTCTCTCACTCTTTCGTTCATTCTCTCTTTCCCCTCTCTCTCTCTCTCTCTCTCTCTCTCTCTCTCTCTCTCTCTCTTTTTCTCTTCCACTACAGAATGGAGTCTGCATCAGCCCAACTGGTAACAGCGCGATGCGGAGCGGCAGCGGCAGTGGGGTCAAACCCCGCAACAACCACGACCCATCACAGCTCCGACGCAGTAAGTCCCAGGGCTGTCGCAAGATGATGGCCAAGACACAGTCCACCGTCTCGGATACCGGAGGACCCAATGGGGATGGAGGTGGAGGAGGAGGAGGAGGCATGGGAGGTGGAGCTGGAGGTAGCACGGACGTTACCATGGGCTGCATGGGTGGATTGTTGAGTTAGTGGCCAAGCAAAACTAACACATTACCCCTCCCTATCCTCTTTTTCTTTTCAATTCATTTCTCAATCCTAAAGCCTTCCACGTTTCTTTTAAGTTAAACTCTTCAAGTAAATATCATTTCATTAATGCCTTTGTCAGTCATTAACTTCTTCCATCTTTCAGCTTCTTTCAAATTCAACCTCTTTAAAAGAGATCAGAGTATTGCCTTTATCTTTCCTAAAGCCTTTTTATTTATTCTTAAGTTAAACTCTAAAGTAACTGTAGCCCATAAAAGCTTCCTCAGTCATCAAGTCTTCCATCTTTCATATTCCTTTTAAACTCTACCTCAGAAAGAGTTTAGATGAAAGATTCATGCCTTTCTAAATTTTAAGCCCTCTTCATTTCTTTGTAAATTAAACTCTTAAAGTAGATTTAGCTATTTAAAGCCTTTCTCAATTGTCAAGTCTTCCATCTATCATATTCCTTTGAGTACAAAATTGAAAAGACATAAGATTTAATGTTTATGCCTTTCTCATTCCTACAGCGCTTCTCTTTTTTTAAATAGTTTAAACTTCTAAAATAAATATATCTTATCATAATAGACTTTGTCAACCGTGAAGCCTTCCTCCGTTCAAATTCAGTTCATGTTAGACCTCTAAAAAAAGCCTTACTTCTATTCCTGTTATAGCAGTTAAGCCCAATTATATTCATTTTCTCACTAAGTTAGATGTCTGAAAATATATCTTATTATAAAGGTTTGCCTTTCTCAGTTAGCTCCTTATGTTTAACTTCCTTCTGAAATAGATACATGTTATCTCTAAATGGCAATGCCTAAGTTCTGAGTGTAATCTCTGCTTCATCCTTACAAATAGAGACCAAATTATTATTGTACATAATTTTCTCTCTTCTTGCGTAATACTTTTATATTCTCTGTAGGAGGTAAATGTGGGTATATCTTCAGCCTCTCTTTCCATTTTTTGACCACTTTTCTTATTCATTTCATTTGGAACAGGTATTCATTCAGTCCTATAATCAAGCACTTTTTTCACATTTTTCAAAAGGGACATGCTTTTCAGACTTTCTGCAATGTCCATTTCCAATCTCTATTCTACATTCATTTTATTCAATCTGTTTGGTATGGAAACTCTTCAGAAATCTCTCTATTTTCTTATCAAATTCTCCATTTCTCTGTGATTATAAACTCAACCTGAGCCTGAATGCATCAAGTTGAATGAATGCTTCTTTGAAATAAGTTACGCATTTGACAGCAATGAACAATTATCCCTTGGTTAAAATCCTGTAGAATTTCAAAAAAAATAACAACAACAATAAAAAGTTAATTCGTCCCAAGTGATCTGTCTCAACAGTTTTTCTCTAAAAAGATTCTTTATTTATTTTTGGGTTTCCCTATTTGTTAAAGTATTGTTCAGCCAATCTGTGGTTTCTCCTGTAATTAGAGTGAATAAGCTACTCTTCCCACACATGTAGTAATATCCATGCAATCATATCAAATGATTTGCTTGTAGAACTCAGATAATATA
Source organism: Hemicentrotus pulcherrimus (assembly GCA_003118195.1). NCBI lineage: Eukaryota > Metazoa > Echinodermata > Echinoidea > Camarodonta > Strongylocentrotidae > Hemicentrotus > Hemicentrotus pulcherrimus. Next base: position 125,062 of record BEXV01000654.1, read on the forward strand.
TTAAAGTTAAATTCATAATGCCCTCTCTCAACTCATATCCATTCTATTCAAATGATCACTTTCATGTATACCTTCTCTTATTTGGGGCTGTTCTCTCCTGTTATTTAAAGAAGAAAATGCTGATTTTTCTTTTTTCTTTCTATTGAATATATCATTAGTTTGAATCAAACTTATTCCTTTCATTTTAGAAATGGTTTTTATCTTCTGTCCTTGAACTAATACAGCACTTATTTGCTTCAATAGCTCAAAAATAAGTAGTTGCCACTTTTAGTCTTCTACTTCATAGTTTAGATTCAAATAAAACACCTTGCTACTTTCATTTAAACATTCTATTCCGCTGCCATTCTAATTTGATCACCCTTACATCTTCCTGCGTACTAATCTCTAGCTTTGCATTAGATTTCTCTCCTTCCAGATCCACCCCTCCCGTTCCTAAATCCATAACAAATAACAAACCGAAAAATCATGCTCATTAGATGCAGATATATATGCATGTCCCTACCAAACTGGAAATGTATTCTACTGTTAACAACTTTGGTGCTTTGTCATTTTCTTGAAGTATATTTAGAGCATTGTAATTACATGTATATACTCATATTACTCAAGTACATGTACAAGTATGCTGTACCCCAAATCTAGTCCCTCTTGATCCTTTATATACCTCTTTCAAATCATGTTTTATGCCTGTTCTCAATTTCATTTGGAGATAATTTTACCACCATCCTGACTTTCTTTTGGGGGGGGAGAGCCTTAACTTTTTGTTTTTTTGTTGTTTTTTTTTTGGGGGGGGGGGGAAAATTTATAAAAACCCTTTGCATAAACAATGATTACTTGGTTTCTGATATTTCTTTGTATCGATTGAAATAGGTATCCATTCTGAACCATTTTAAATCGGCAGCGTAAAACACTCCCAAGTTTGCTCTAAGATATCTCTGTTATCTGTCAGATATTGATTACATTTTTAGGTTCTAATTGACTTGAAAATGACAGGTGATATAGAAAGAAAATAAAGCCTTTAAAAAGTATCAGACGTTTTATGGAGCCTTTTAGATTTAAAAAGTAATTAGAAGTGGGCATAGTTTTGTTGTTTTTTTTGGGGGGGGGAGGAGGGGTGGGGGTGCATAAGGTATGCTACATTTGGTTCTAAATCTGCCAGGCTGAAGATGCCCATGATAAGATGAAAATATAGGTAGGTTAGTCTTCAATCGAAACCATTTTTAAATTGCATGCTCCATGTATTTATAATATATCAGTAGAATTTTCAACCATTTATGGACTAAAAAAACATAAAAACTACTTTGGCATTCTTCTTTTCTTCCCATTCTCAAATTCTTTCCACCCTCTTAATATTTTCCCTCTCTCGTCAACTCTTAATACCAAGTCCCCTGGTTGATCTCGCCCTTATACAGCAACATTTTTCAGAAAGATCCTTCTCCTACGTAGGGCTTTCTCCCTCAAGAAACCCAGCAAATATGGTATCGTTCACTCCATTCAGCAAGATTTGCCTGAGCCTGGGAATGAGGCTAGCATGATGACCTTTGTCCTGCATAAGAGGGCATTGACCTCCCGACCTCTTACCTTTGACCTCCATCCCCATTTGACCTCCGATTCCTGTAGAGTATGTATGCTTGCACTGCACTGCTATGAATTCTTGTGTCTTTTTTGCTTGTGAATCTTATAGTTAATCTCTTTTTTATCTCTACTATTTAAGATTTAAGTCTTATATTTACACTATTTTTCATACATATTTAAATACAGTCTTGAGAAATTGTATTTTTATATTATGTTGAGTGTTTTTATGCCATGTCATCTGTTATTGTAACCTATCACATTGAAAACCTGCTACCAGTCTAATCATAAAGAATAACCAAATTTTCGCTGTTTTATTATCGCAAATACCTTTAAAAAAAGTAACATCAGGATAAATTGAATACCTTACACCTGGAATTCATTGCCTTCATGATAACATATACTATAGGCAGTGTGCCCGGACATAGAATTATTGCTAGGTCAATTGTGTGGAATTAATTCCTTGAAATGCTAGAGCCCCGTAATGGCTGCCTTGCTAAAGCCAGGGTAATAATTGGGGCAGCACCAGGAGCATCACAACGTGACTGACATGTGTGCTATATTTGATATACAAGGGTAAATTATTGGTATACTATTGGTATACCATCAGTATACTATCAGTATACTATCGGTATATCGGTATGCTATCCTTATACTATCGGTATACTTTCGGTATACTATCGGTATACTATCGGTATACTTTCGGTATACTATCGGTATACTATCGGTATACTATCGGTATACTATCGGTATACTATCGGTATACTATCGGTATACTATCGGTATACTATCGGTATACTATCGGTATACTATCGGTATACTATCGGTATACTATCGGTATACTATCGGTATACTATCGGTATACTATCGGTATACTATCGGTATACTATCGGTATACTATCGGTATACTATCGGTATACTATCGGTATACTATCGGTATACTATCGGTATACTATCGGTATACTATCGGTATACTATCGGTATACTATCGGTATACTATCGGTATACTATCGGTATACTATCGGTATACTATCGGTATACTATCGGTATACTATCGGTATACTATCGGTATACTATCGGTATACTATCGGTATACTATCGGTATACTATCGGTATACTATCGGTATACTATCGGTATACTATCGGTATACTATCGGTATACTATCGGTATACTATCGGTATACTATCGGTATACTATCGGTATACTATCGGTATACTATCGGTATACTATCGGTATACTATCGGTATACTATCGGTATACTATCGGTATACTATCGGTATACTATCGGTATACTATCGGTATACTATCGGTATACTATCGGTATACTTTCGGTATACTATCGGTATACTCATTTTTATTCTAATGTTGATGTGATAGGTGGTGTAACAGAAGACTTGGCATCGTTCTCTTTTTTAAAAGTTAATTTGCACTTTTTTGAATATGATGACCTTCTTCTTATCCACAACTTTGTAAAGTGTGATTCTTAAGTGAATATATTATATTCATACAATATATTTAGTCATTCTATCCTTTTTGGGCTTGATATTTATGTGTGTGTTTTTTTTTCTTCTCCAAAGTAAACCCATTGAAATCATGAAATACTACTAAGCTTCAATACCAAAACAATATATGTGATTGACATTCCCAAACATGTGTCACATATAGATGTAAGATTGTGTGTTTTGATTTTGATTGCAAAGAAATACTTCTCAAAAAGAAGTTATTGAGTGCCCTTCCTAATCACAATTCTATATTCACTTAAGATCACATGTCTACTGGAGCCAGAAGGTCATTTAGTTTTGTATTACAATATGCATTAATGCCTTTCTGACTCCAAGTAAAATTCTTGTATTTTTTCTCTAATTTTTTTAATTTATGAATTGTTGATACATTTTGTTTTTAGTTTGGTTGCAAAAGGATGTAGTTATGTGTATTTTCTAATACTTACTGGTACATCCTTTGGCAACCGACTTCTTGATTTGTATTATAGTTTTTAAACTGAACTTGTTGAATTGGTCATGAATTTGATTTGTGATCTAATGCCTTAAACATTTATTTGTTTTCAGAAATTGTGACATTAACATTCTCTCATGGCACCTTGATGAAACTATCCTTTTACTAAAAGCTTGTGACAGCATTTTTTGCTTACAGTAACAATATTCTAACCAAAAAAAACACACAAGTACTTGGCTAAGCGACATCATATGTAATCAAATCACAATGCAAAACATAACAACTGATATCCATTCTGCAATGTAGGTATGTCATAGGCCCAACACTACATCAAATATTGCAATTATTACATTAATACAGTACATATGTGTTATCATTGAATTCAGGAAAAAATTAATTCTATGCCAAATGAAATACCACCCACCTTCATGTTTCTTTACAAATAAAGCATACATCATGTATACAGCATTGCTCCTTGTATAGGAGGAACTTCATGTACTGAAATCATTGTGAGAGGAAAAGAAATTGAAAGAAAATGCAGAGCTTATGTTATCATGCAGACATTTACTTGCAGATTATCAACATATAACAAAACAAAAAATTAAACTCTTTGTTATTTTTCTTTTTACTATAAATATCGGTTGTTGATATACATGAACTCATGTTTCTATCCTCTCTAAAACAGTGATAAAGAGAATTTCAGTCATTGTTACCAATTATAACAATTTATGATAAGATGAAAATAGTGTCAACCTCCACCCTACATGGTACTTAGCTCTGAACCATTTAAAAAGTGATCATTACCCAATAGCTACGTTATCACTCTCGGCTATGCAAACAAAAGTTGTACAGGAGTTGGTAAAGTAAATCTCTCCCAGCGTTAAATATTTTGTACGCCTCTCATTATTGAAAATGATCATATTATTGTGTGCATAAAAACCATTAAATGAGTTAATTAAAGCTTGCATATAAATTAAGGGAATTTTATTTTAAGTTGCAGCTCTCAACCTAAGTGTAATAAATGGATAACAGGTTGCATTTAATCCTTCTACTGCTGTATGTACAGACAACAAATACATGCAGTTAAACCCAGAGAAATAATGACAAAGTGAATACACTGTACACCAAAACAATAGATTATTGGTACATGCTTTGGTAGATATGGGGCTTCATAGATAACTAAACCATAACAAAATACATCCTACTTTATGTTCGCCATTTTGAAGAATATATTGCATCATGTGCTTTGCTTTCCTGCATCACTTTGTTTTTCCATCCTTTAAAATTGATAAGTTACCTCATTACCTGCTTACCTGCTTGCTTGCCTGTCCTTTTGTTTTCTCTTGCATTTTGGGCTACATACAGTTTGAATTAACTGCTTGTAAATGAACTGCATGCTTCAACAAGCATTTTGAGCCAGATCAAATTTGATGCTTTACATATCTTTTTTTTTTCCTTTTTGATTTGCATGTGGGAGTAACTATTAGCATTTTGCAGAACTTGTGAATGCCGGTTTATTAATTCTTTCCTATGGTACTGTGATTAAAGAAATATGCTTCACTGGTTATATGATTGATACAAATTAAACATAAAAGTATTGCTGAGCCTTGAGCTAACTACATGCAAGCCCAAAAATTTGTGACGTTTGGTTAACTTTTCATGATAAAAAAAATGTCATGATTCATAGAGATCATGTTTAAACATTTCACACGCAATTTTATTGTCATTTCATTGTCCTTTGCAGTGAGAAATTTTTCATATAAAAATATTTGCACATAATTTTTTTTTTAAATGCAGTTTTCTTGAAAATCAAAAAAAAAGTTTTTTCTTTAGATTTGACATTTTACTGTGAGCAAAACAGTTAGAAGATGATAGTAAAATGTAACGGTTCTTTCTTCCACAATCAAATATTTGTTCAAAAAATGTTTGAGCTCTTTGTTGTATTTGCTGTGAATCACTGCTAACTTTTTTCGACTTGATGATAATAATGTATTTTATCTATTTATTTCTATTTATTTATACAGTGCTGATTGTCAAGCTTTTACCGATATATATATTTACATATACTTGGATATATATTTTGTTTCTTTCTTTCTTTACCACCTTTTATTTTGCGCCCCTCCCCTTTTCCCTTGCTCATTTTCACAAATTTCACCATTTTCACTTCCAATCATCATTATCACAACATTGTTTCATTGTATAACGGTGTACTTTCATTTGTTTGTCTTTATATTATGTTTTGTTTGGTGATGTTTTGTTTGTGTTGTAAAATGGTGTATGTTCTTCATGTCATGTATTTGTCTATATTGTATCATCTTTGTTCTTCCCCTTCAGTTTCTAAAACCAATGGTGTCAACCACCCCGATCACCCCTCTGACCACCCCGATACATCCTCCCACCCCTCTACCACACCCCAACCCCCTTCTCACCCCCCTCCTCGCCCCCCTCTTCCACCCTCCTTCTCTTCTCCAACCGTGCCTACTTCTACTACCACTGGCGAGGCCGCTCACAAGCCAGTCTCTGCCACCAACTCTTTTTCCTCGACCGCCACCCGTTCCTCTTCTTCCAGTTCCCTGTCTTCGTCTAACCCCGCCCTTTCCCAAGCCCACCCACCTAGTAGTGACCCACCCCCTCAGTCTGATGCATGTCACAAAAAGTCATCTGTGCCTCGGTTTCGTCTGCTGGTTGAATCTGTCGTGGCAAGCATAAGTGGCAAGCGTGAGTCTAGCTATCAATCCTCTCTCTCTCCATTAGGGTTTAAATTTTAGAAAAGTTTTCCACAGAAGGTTTTTTTTTTTTCATTCAAACATTCACAGGAAAGGGTTTTCACCTTCACAATTTTTGACATGAAAACATTTTGTTTGTTTTTTCCTTAAGGGTCATTTCCAAGTTTCTTGTCCGTTTAGATGTCCATAACTTGTCTTCTTTTACATTAAAATAGATTATGAGGTAATAACTGTTTTCTAACTTTCAATTTGATATCGAGAAATCAATATAATAATTTTAATTTTTTCTTTTGCTGAGATTTTTTCAGGAAAGTCTCTAATGGGAAAAGATTCAAGTTTTTTTTTCTACCTAAACGAAATGGTAACTCCTGATATGAAATCAAGTTTTTTTTTTATCAACAAAAAGTAATTGATTAGAAAGATATGTTATGGGGTATGTTGTTCTGCAAAATCATGATGGCACCTGCAAGGACCTTCTGAAATGTAAGCTGCAACCAAAGGGGCCTATTTTGCTGTGATTTGGGGTATGGTTAATGCCTCCTTAGTTAACCCAGTGCACCTGTCAATATGCATATCCCTCATGTTATGCTGTGTTCAAATTTGACTTATGACAGATCCTCTTCCTCACATGTATCATAACATGTGAGGAAACTGATCCCTTTCTAAATAGAATAGCTGTAAATACATATACCAATGAATACTATTACCCTGTCTTTTACAAAATTAGCATTGCATGAAAACAAATTTAGATGTAGGTAATTCAAAATGTTCTTTATTGGCAAACAGGCTGGATTGCAGTGGCATAGTTTTATATTTAGAACAATGTTGAGTATATAGTATTAGTGTCGAGTATATGGTATTAATGTTTATGTAATTATATATTGAATGTTTGCATGTAAATGACCTGTATTCAATCATAGTCTTTATGCTGTTCATTTTTAAAGGGTGTGGTGTCATTCATTTCTTGCATGATTTTCAGAGAAACTCATCTGTACAAAAAAAAATACATATTCAAACAAAACTGTCCAAGACTTTTGTAGACTACCCTCTCTATAAACACAACACACATTACTACTTCAAAGAGGCTTGACAAAAATAATATGGTCATCATTAAGTCCAAGTACTTACAGTGCCTACAGACTTGCAACTTGCAGATGTGAAAATGTTGAATTGATATATTTTCACCAGTAACGCACAAGAAGAATTTATATTCGAGGACAAATTCACAAGGTTTGTTTAAAATAAAGACTCTTCATTAGTTTAGGTTTGTCCAGAAAGAGTATGAACATTCTACAGTAGATCACATATTTTCATATTTATACAATTCATGTTCTGTCATTTCAGAAAGTCTGTCATCACCTATAGGTATGCAACTTACAGTAGTTTAATGAGTGCAATATGATAATTAAGTTAAAAGTGAAATCAAGATCATATTGTGGTTAAACTAAAGTGAGATTTGATTATTATAACTAACTTTTTTTCCTCAATAATCAGTTTGAAGCAACCTTTAGTAGTGTATTCATTTATATGTGGAAAAAATAACTCAACACCTCTGCTCCTTATCAAAATATTGTTAAGTGATACCAGTATAAAACATAAGTAAAGCATATGTCAAAGCATCCTTTAAAATTGCTTATGGGGAAAGGATAATAGTAAAAATACAAGTAGATTGTTCATTAACAAATGATACCGGAAAATACTCCAATCAAGAAAACTTTTTTGTGGACCAAGCCAAACATCTTTTATATTTATCCCGTTTGTTTCTCTTCTTAACAAGCGCTTACAGCCAACTGCTATTTAAGAGTGGCAATTATGCGTTTGCATTTATGACAAGAAAACTGTTCTATTGCCAGAATTTATTGTTTTACTTCAAGTATTTTGTGGCATGAAGTTCACAAACCTGGCCCAACCACTAATAAAATTTGCAAAAGTGTTTAGTTTCTGGTGTTGGGTAATACCAGGTATTGGTTACTAAATGTTTCACTGAGGTAAAAATATAGAAATCTATATAAATCAGTGAAACGGTGTGTGTAGATTCAACATGATTGCAGTATTTTATATGCAGTTGTTTGCTATAAATATGCTTTCATGAATTTTGAAAAATTAAAAATGAAATAATTTTACATCAATCAAGTCTCTCATAAAGTGACTTTTTAGATAAGAGTTACTCCTTAAGATGGCAATGATGCAATTTGTTGTTAAGTCAGCTCATTCATGTTGTGAAATGAAGATTATTTAATTTTTAGCGATGGGTTTTGATACTGTGTATCTGCCTTAACATGTACATTGTTTTTTAATTAGACTTGTATTCTTGAATCCTGCTCCTAATAGAACGACTGGAGAGGTTGGATTTAATTCGGGCTTTCACATGGAAAATTTAATGTTAGCTAAAACATGATAAATCATGGTTCCCAGCAATTCCAAGATATCAAGGAAAACCTGGAAAATGAGATCACATTCCAGTCATAGAAAAATCATGGAATTAGAGCAAAATCAGTAAAACCGGCGGAAATCAGGGAATTTCATTAGCCCCGAATGACACCAGTCGGTCTTCAATTTTGGTCCAAAGTATCCACTGGATGATTGGTTATGATGTCTGTTTAGTGGGTAAAATGCCTCTGTTGATGATCCTAGAAATTTAAAGTTCCTTCAGGAAAAACCATCAATGCATTGTTATTACATGAAATACTGTACACCCTGTAAACAGAGAGCACACAATGCACGTCATTTCAGTGATGTGGGTTCATATCCCACAGCTGCCATTAGAATGAGATAGACAGCACTTCAGTAACAATAGTCTCACAGATACCTAACAATCCATTGAGTTCTTACTGTGCACAAGCCAAAGCACTGAAAATGGATGAACAACGATGACAGTTTAACATAAATATGCCTCATGATGGCAGCAAACTCACACAAAACAAAAATCATAGCACTTGAACCGATGCCTAAATAGTTACTGAGGCAAGGGTATGTACTAGCTGAAGCACTATCAAAAAGTGAAAAACATCAACAGTTAGAGGGCAGCAAACAATTGCAAAACAAAAAATAACATGGAACAAAATTTATCCTTACAGATAAAGATTTACACTGAAACTCTGCAAAGCCTGGTACATGCGTATAACTCCATTACATCACTTATCGTTATACATTTAGTTCACAGTATTTTTTTTAAAGGATAAACATGAAATCTGAGAGGAATTGATAATGTACATAGACAGTACAAACTTCAAACCGTATTACTGAAAGATAACACTATTTGATATTGTGAATCAGTTCTGTAGTTTTTTTAGTTGAATATACCATTTCATTCACATAAACCTTGTTTTTTTTTTTAGTCTTCTGTTGATTAGATCTAAACAAGGCGAGGACCACTTTTTGTTGCCTTCAGTTGTTATGATATTTTATTCCCACACATTACACACACATACCATCTTGTGTGCTTAGTCTCCTCTACCCGGTGTTTCATATGCAGATCGTAGTGAAGGCTCATTCACACGCTCAAGGAGCTCCAGCATGTCCAGCCTGGAGAAGGAGACTAGGGAAGGAGTCCAGAATCTTATATTTTCAGAGTCCTACACAAGAAAAGAAGGTGAGCACTATTTTCACTGATTCTATTTTCCTTTGTCATGATTTACAGTGATGCCTAGATAATACTGAGGATTTCAGTATTGGTATAATGAGAGGGGGAAAAATGGATTCTCACAAATAAAGTAAAATTATGAACTGTCAGTGTTCTTGACTTTAAAAGTGTGCAGCTGGCTCTTCTATGACTTACATCTTTGTTAAAGAATGTGTGACATGTCCTCATGTATGGGTTCAGGGGGTCTTTTTGAAATTGTTCTTGTATAATCTGTGAAATGTTCACTATTGATCACATTTGAAATAATGATGCTATTCTGTCAAATTTGCATTTTTGGATTAGATTTATGTTTTTGTTGCAAAATTGTTGACATATCAATGTGTGTGGGTCAGGAACAAATTTCTATTCTTTATTGTGTGACCTTCTGACTTACATGTACAGTCAACTACTAAATTATTCATACCCTTCCCAAGTTATCTAATTGTTGAGGTATGTGAAAAAAATGATTCGTCTCGATTTATGTTTCTTTAGATTGTGACATTAAAGCTTACATCTAAAAGTATTCTACAAAGTTCCTAAATCAACCAGTCCACCTTTCATTCTTAAATTAAGAAAAACACAAAACAACAAATTTTCAAGGGGTATGAATAATTCAGTTGTTATCGCAAGAATCAGTGATATGACCACGTTTGTGGCTTGGGACCACAATGAGAAACCTTATGTTGGTCTTTCACATTTGTATATATACATATGAATTGGGGGCAGTTTTTCTTTTTAATTACTAATCACATGACTTGTGCCATCCCCCCCCCCACACATTTCAATATGTTTTTATGCCTCTGTTACGAAGTAGCCGGAGACATTATGTTTTTGGGTTGTCCGTCCGTACGTCCCGTTCTCGTGATCGCGTTATCTCAAGAACCAACTGATGGATTGCTGTATGTATCTTGCAGAGCCAATGAATTGATAAAATTTTGGGGTCACAAGGTCAAAGGTCACAGGGCTCATTATGTAGGCAAAAAAAACTTGTGAGAGAGTTATCTCAAGAACTGATTGTTGGATTCCTGCCCTCCTTAGGTCATGTACATGTATGTATCTTGCAGAGCCAATGAATTTGATTAGATTTAGGGGTCACAAGGTCAAAGGTCACAGGGCTCATTATGTATGCAAAACTAGCTTGTGATCACATTAAAAATAGAACAGATGGACAGATTACCATGAAACTCAATACTCATGTATGTATCTTGCTGGGGCAATGAACTGATAAGATTTTGGGGTCATGAGGTCAAGGTTAAAAGTCGTGGGGCTCATGATGTATGCAAAAATAGCTTGTGATTGCATTATCATTAGAGCTTATGGATTGATTACCATCAAACTCAAGACATGTATGTATCTTGCAGAGCCAATGAACTGATTAGATTTTGGGGTCATGAGGTCAAAGATGAAAGGGTCATATTTGAGAAATACATGTAGCTTGTAATCACGATATTCTGAGAACCTGTTAATGGATTACAATTGAACTTCAATTTGAAAAATTTCTTCTTTTTTGGTTTGTAAAATTGCTCTGACAGAGCCATCATTTTCGACTGCATGCAGTCGAAGATCCATCTAGTTTGTTTTTCTATCTATTCCAAGTTTGTACTATAACTGTATTGTTGTTGAATTTCTTTACACCTTTACTGCTTTGTTTTGTATGTTCTCGTGGTCATTTTTTAATGAATTGTTTAAAGAATAAATTGAAATTGACTTGCATCTTCCTTTGTTGCAGAATCTGTGACTTGTCCATGTCTGTGGGTAGGGACTACTCTAGGTTCTGTGCTGGGCATCGTCGTTAACCTTCCACCTCCTGGTGAACAAAGACTATCCCAACCAGTCATCGTCTCACCAAGTGGTAAGCTACTCCGCATCAAGTTCAAGAATATCTTATCATTCAATTGCATGATTTGTGCCATATTGTGCCTAAAATTAGGGCTGTTTGATATATTGAGTGTCTCCAAGTCCTGTCCTATAACTATTTTGTTATAGAAGTCAATATCCCACAGTGGGGGTGGAGGAGGATTGGACCCCTCCCCCTTTTACAATCATGGAGCCACCCCTGTATGACAGTATTTAAGCTGGAACAAGGGTTATGTTTGTTGTTGAAACCAGAAATTATCATGGTCACCGTGATCACTATCAACACATCACAATCATCATCTTCACCACCCCAACCACCATCATCATCACGCCATCATCACCACCATCATCACTATCGCCATCACCACCCCAACCACCATCATCACTATCGCCATCACCACCCCACCACCATCATCATCACTATCGCCATCACCACCCCACCACCATCATCATCACTATCCCCATCACCACCCCAACCACCATCATCATCACTATCCCCATCACCACCCCACCACCATCATCATCACGCCATCATCACCACCATCATCATTATCGCCATCACCACCCCCACCACCATCATCCCCATCATCATCATCACCATCATCATCATTGCTATCATCATCACTATCACCATCACCATCATCATCATTACCATCACCATCACCATCACCATCATCACCATCACCATCATCACCATCACCATCACCATCACCATCATCATTACCATCACCACCATCATCATCACATCATCATTACCATCACCATCATCATTACCATCATCATCGTTACCATAATCACCATCACCATTATCATCATCATCACCATCATCATCATCATCACCATCACCATCATCACCATCACCATCACCATCATCATCATCACATCATCATCACCATCATCATTACCATCATCATCATTACCATAATCACCATCACCATTATCATCATCATCACCATCATCATCATCACCATCATCATCATCATCACCATCATCATCACCATCATCATCATCACCATCATCATCATCATCACCATCATCATCATCATCCTCACATCATCATTATCATCATCACCATCTCCACCACCAGCACCACCAATATCATTGATTATGTTTCAATTATTTTCTTCAGGTACTGTATTTAGGCTGAAGGGTTGTGTACTACACATAGCCTTCCTAGACTGCAACGGTCTTCAGGTTCCACCGTCCAGCGATGTGTGGAGGGACCCGAACAAAGAAACCAGGGAAGGCAGAGATAAAAGTAAGTCATTTGTTGGGGGACCTTTACAAATATGTATGGCAAGGATAAAAGTAAGATGTTGAGGATCCCTAAGATAGTAAGGAGGGAAGGTGGGGATAAACAGGGGACATGTGAAGGACTCGTGCCAGGAAAATGAGGCAATGCAGGGATAAAGTTAGTCATATGTGGAGGGACTCTTGCAAGAAATCAGGGAAAGGGGGATAAAATACTGTATCGAGGATAGAAAAGTGATGAGTTTGGTCTTGTAGTTTGTTCTTTTATGGATATATTATTGCTACATCCAATTGGAATTTACTGAAAATCCAGTAATCAACATGAGTTGTATCAGTGGTACAACAAATATTATGTAATGCAGTCTTGTTATTATTCCACTTGTTTTCTACACAGTAGGCCCCTCCTTGTCATGATTCTATAAAAATGTACAAGTCTTAAAATGTGTAACTCAATTGATTCCTGTGTCTTGTTTCAGAGCCGTTACAGCAGCGAAGTCGCATGTCTCCCTCCTCCTCCACAGAGATAGCAGATCGACAGTTTGTGGTCATCTGCTCAGAGAAGGAGGCCAAGGTAACACATTCATCCACTGCTAACTCTCTCACAAGGGATTTGCCTTCATCAGCTCGAGATTGCCAAATAGCCCGCTATTTCTGATTTGGGAAATAAGCCTGAAGTTGCAAATCGCTTCTTCATCAGCTCGAGAAATTAGCTTGAGATATTTTGCTCAGTGTTTGCGCATAGTACAAGTCATCTGGCTGGTGAAGACGCACCGGACAAATAGCAGGATATTTTGCAAACTAGCCCAAGATATCTTGGGATGATTATCTTGACCATATATCCTGCTAATTGCACCTGCGGGCTGATGAAGAGGCAAATTAGCTGGATAATTTGCGATCGGGATAGTTAAAATAACGGGTTATTTGGCAATCTCGAGCTGATGATGAACAGTCCTAATGTAGACAAGTTCATAGATGGATGGGGTACAAATGAACATACAGAAATCTTTTTATCTCAGAGAAATCCAACTTTGCGGAACTTAGAATGATCACCCCCAAAATGATGTAGATATATATACTTCTTTCATTTCTTTTTCTTAAATTAATACTTCCACTTGTGTAACAAAGGAAATGAAAACGATTATTTAACTTTTGTTTGCACTAATTTGGTCTTTCTTTTCAGTTGGTTCTCTATTCTTTTCTTGTAGTTGTTGTTAACAACTTTAAGTGTAATGTTTGTTTGTTTTTTTCATTTTTGTAATGAAAGTGACATATTTTCTATCATGGAATGTGTGAAAATCTGTTTTCAAATTTCAACCAAACATGCCAAATATTTCTTCTTTTCTTTTGATTGCTTTTGAAATAACCCTTTTTTTCCTTCTTCTTTTTGTTGGTTTTCATCTTGTAGGTGATATCATTACCTTCCCAGACTTGTGTGTACAGAACCAAAGTATCAGAATCATCTTATGTTGTACGCAGTGATGTCATCAGTATGCAAAGTAAGTGGACCTCTTAATTTCTTGACCCTGAGAGGTAGGTCTGAATGAATCCAATTCACCTCCTCATATTTGTACCATTTATATTTTTCTTTTGTTCATACATTAGGCCAATTTACACATCCCAAAGACCATTATGAAAAATCTGAAATTTTGAACTACCATTTAAACAACTAGAAAAACGCTTGGAAAACTGTTGTTACTCATACCTGGATTTTGGGGTGAGTAGTGCGCGCATCCACAATTTGTCCGGGAGGGTCGGCAGGCCTTTAAGTCCCAATGACTATAATGCTTGTGGCAAGGTGTTGCTTCTTGCGGAGTGTGTAAGCTGTGGCTGCAAGGCGGCCTCTCTCTCGCTTCATATTGGGCGGAAGATCGGTGCGAATAGCGACGTTTTGTGGTGATGCTTCGTCATCCTGTCTCTCCCGTTCATGACGTGGTTGTTCGAATGCCTGAAGTAGCCTGTCATGATCGCTTATCTTAGCAAAGCGCACAATAATACATGCAGGTGCCGGTCGGTTGCTATGCGGCGGCGTTTCGTTGTTGCGGGAGGTGAGCCGCTGAGCATTCACCGAAGGAATTTTCACAGCCTCGTCAGGTGATATATTCAGGAAATTTATAAATACAGGTACTAGAGCTGAAAACACATTTTCGATGGACTTAGACCATACACCAGTAGGTTTGCTTTCTGTCATGAATTTCTAGCCTCAGAAGCTTCTCATTGAATTCTTTCTCAACATGTTTAATTTTTTCACACAGATCAGGAATCTTCACAGATTCAAGATGAATTAAGCGGTCTGAAGTATAGGTTAGACTAGCACCTAATTCTGTAATAGAAGATTTCACTGTAGCAATTTCAAGTTTCGACCCAGAAATTACAAGAAGAACATGGTCAAATCTATCGTTAATAAGTTGGTTGAAGATCAAAAACATACCTCTTATCTCTGCCTTGAAGTTGTTGAGTTGTAAGGAAATAGGTGGGTCCGTATGCTCGGTTGTCTTTGACGCCCTAGGGTCGGCGTTGAAAAACAGTGGCGAGTCGTAGGTCGGAGTCCCCACGGGCTATCAGTTGAGCATGCCACGCCCAATTTTTCAAAATCATCGTTTTCCTGTATATTTGGTTGATTATTCTTCCTTAGTTGATAGTCACTTTTGCTTCTCTTCCCTTGTGAGCTGAAACTAGTTAAAAATTACTAGTGGAGAAGCTGAAAAATGTGTATTTTCAGTTAGGATTTTCTAAGGAGGCTGTCAATGCATGACTTCTATCTTAATGGCGCCATCTATCTTAATGGCGCCATACAAGACCTGCTCCTGGCCATTTTGGTACTTGTGACAAATAACCCCCCCCCCCCACAAAAAATAATAATAATAATAATAATGGTTTTAAAAATACATTAAAAAAAAAAATAATAAGAATAAATTTGAAATAAAAAAGAAAGACTAAAACAGAGATAGGGAACAAAAGAGAGCATAACAGCATAATGAGGTGTTCACACTTGAACAAGCATTGCTTTTTAGTGGACCCATCTGTTTCCAACATGTATTTCTGAAATATGTTATAAATGCTTATAATTGATTTGTAATGTTTTGTCGGAAACATGAATAAATTTGAAATCTTGGAATCTTGAAAATGACCCATTTTGTTAAATTGTACTTTTCTACTATTTTGTGTTTGCAGACAGCGTATGCCTGGCGTGCTACGTGGCCAACGGTCATATTATGACCTACAGTCTGCCAAGCTTCAGGCTTCTACTAGACAAAGAATACCTTCCACTTACAGATCTCAGGTAACCTTTCACCTTTCAACTTTCACCTCATGTATCTGATCACCATTTGGACTCATGAACATTAGAAACAAAATTCAGACTTTGAAGAAAAAGCATCTTTTAATCTTTATAGAACACCTTTAGCAATTACAGGTGTCAAAGTGCAAACTACCCTCTAAAATGTATAAGTGACCCCCTAAAATTGAGGAAATTAAGACTGATATGTGGCACTCGTTTTTGATAATATCTAATAAAGGATTTCTCAAACATAATGCTACATGGAATGTGAAGCTCAATTTATAGAGAAATTGTTTAATTTAGAAGACTTTTGTGAATTATTTCTATACCTTGTTAGCGTGTCTAACAAATTTTGATTCTTTTTTTCTTCTTTACTTGGTAATTTTCACTTCATCTCAGATTGTCAGATCAAATACTACTTCAGGCAATAGCCCGTTATGCAGTGTATATACAGTGTTGTTTGAGCAATTAGATTACCTACACTATCAAAGTACACAAAAAGTACACTCTTTGAAAAAAATTATAATTTTGCAATATTTGCATGAGTTTGTGTAATGAAATTATGGGTCAGGGTCTATCAAAAAAGTATTGACAATATTTTACACTTGAGTGAGCACAGGCTACTGGGGGCAATTTTAATTGACATAAGAATGGCATTTTTATTCGCTTTATTATTTATATTTGAAAATTAAATTTTAACATTCTACATATACACTGCAGGTCCCCTTAATTTGATTACCTTTCACAGTGGGGATGAAGGATTTAGTTTACTAAATGGTAAATTTGTGTTGTTTTTTGTGTTTTAGGATCGGCAGAACATTCCAATTTAGCTCACATGGTAAAGGCTTGTACCAATGCTCACCAACAGAGATACAGAGGTATACAATATGCAGTGAAGCTAGGTGAGAAACTAGGAGGATGGATGATGATGAGGAGGA
>BEXV01000654.1:142719-169848 GCA_003118195.1 Hemicentrotus pulcherrimus
GAGGAGGAGGAGAAGAAGAAGGAGAAAGAGGAGAATGAGTAGGATGGTGATGATGAAGAGGAGGAGGAGAAAGAAGAAGAAGAGGATGGTGATGATGATGAGGAGGAGGATGAGGAGGATGAGTAGGAGGGGGAAGAAGTAGAGGATGGTGATGAAGAGAGGGAGGATTGTAATGATGGTGATGATGATAATGATGTAAACGTTGATGGTAATGATGATGATAAATTATGATATGGTGAGGAGGAAGGTATTGATGGTGATGGTGGTTATGATGAGGAGGAGGAGGTATGGAGGAGAAGGAGAAAGAGGAGGATGAGTAGAAGAGGGGAGAAGTAGAGGATGTTGATGATTTAATGATGATGGTGTTAGAGTAGGATATTGATGTTGATGGTGGTGATGAGGAGACGGTTAGGTTGTAATGATGATCATGATCTTCATCATGATCATCATTGTCACTATCATGTTTTAAGTGCTATGGTTACGATGGTGCTGATGATCGTGATATACAAAGGATAATGATTCCGTTTACAATCAGAATACCACTGTGCTGTAGACCTATTTTGCAGAACAAACAATCCAAGCTTTACACTAGAAACAGGCACAACACTTGATCTAGTCTAGTAGCAGTGAGTGGAAAGTTGAATACTCAAAACGTCTTGTTTCCCTATTGACTATTGTGAGCATATCACAAACACTTTTTGTTCTACTCAACTTCTCTCTAATTTCAGTGAGAACCTCCATGATATGCTCGGAGATTTGTTCTTACCTGTTAACACACCGGAGGCACCCAGCAAGGGCTTCTTCAAGGGGCTGTTTGGAGGTGGTGGAGGGGCGCTAGACAGGGAAGAGCTTTGTAAGTTATGTAATACATATAATAGGGTTCCGGGGCCTTGAAGGAGAAGAGTATTAATAATGATACGGCTACCCTGGGTAAAATGAGACGTATTAGTCCTATTAAAGCCCCACTGCACTACTTGTAGCTACCTGATCCCTCTACATAGAAAACAATGCCTTAGCGGTGCCAGTTGATCCCCCATGATTCTCTTTTTCTTATGTTAATTGAGAGCCGAGTTGATGAGATAACCACTTGTCAGTGACCATGCTGGGTCGTCTAATCCCTCCTGGCCAAACTAGTGCAGACGGGCTTTAATATTATTATCATTATTATAATTATTATTATTATTATTTATTAATATACATGAACATCACCAAAGTTCTTAGGTTAAAATCAGTACATCTGTCAAGTGCTTAGATGTATTAAGTGCTTTATAAACCCAGAATACTATTATTATATTTCCACATTCTCATAAATATGATTTTACCCTCCCTCTTTCTCTCTCTCTCTCTCCCTCCCCCCCGTAAATTCACAACTGGTCTGGACCACCTGTTCTTTCTCTACTTTTGATACAATGCTTTAGCTCATTTATTTGTTCTATCAATTGTTTTGCAAGTCTTTCACCATTCATTATCAGTAAGGTTTGATCATAGTGACCTAACATTTGGTGTGGTGACATTAGCACAGGATTCATTATGTCATGTATACTTAGAATTGGGTTTCAGTTAAGCTTAAGGTTATGTGTTACAATGCTTGATTGGGCCAAAGTTAAAGTTTAGTTTAATAAATTAAACCTTGGAGAATTGTTTTTGGTTGCATGTGCTGTAGAACATTTATTATTTAGAGGCACCAGGGCCCTCTTTCATTGAACTTTATATCAATAACGAAAGTTACAATTAACTGTTATAAGCTACTGAAACCTGGCTTTTGATTGGCTGAGAGCAAATTTGTCATAGAAATTTAGCATTTATTGATAAAAAGACAGGCTTTTCAATAATAATTTGTGTTGCTTTCTGTACCTAGTCGGCGAGACTGCGGGGAAACCATCGAAGAGCGTTGCCAGGCACATTCCAGGGACCGGGGGACTAGAGGGTGTGAAGGCCCAAGCAGGAGGGGCTATGGGAGAGGTGGCCAAGGCTCGCATTGTGAGTATCTCATCAAAAGATTGAGGCTAAGATTGTAATATCAGTCAAACCTGTCTCTAGCGACTGCCCAAGGGAAACACAACAAAGTGGTCTTTTTAGACAGGTTCCTTTAGTGAATGTTTCAATGAGAAACCTTTTTCAAGGAGAACAACAAATGTGGTCTTTGTAGACAGGTGGTCACTAAAGCAGGTTTGACTGTGTCAGTGAAACCTGTGTATAAAGGCCACTCAAAAAAAACAAGTAAACTCACATGGTCCTTATGGTTTGGTGGTCTTTATGTATGGTTTACTTTTATGCAGGTTTCAGTGAGAAACAATATTAATTGAAACAGATTGTATTAATGAACGGAGGTCATTCTATCCAGGCTGTTGCTAAAGCAGCTTTGACTTTTACTCTTAGGTTTCTTCGATATCATATCATCAGTTAAGTCCACTTTCAGACATTTTTTTGTAAAACTTTGTTACACCTCTCCTAAATGCATATCAGAAAAGAAAGCATCATTATCTTGTTATCCATGATGTCGTTATTTTAAATCGTCAATCGATTGGCCATTTGGAGTCATGTAATTTGTTCTTGTGTCTATTGTTGGTCAGGGGGGGTATTTCACAAAAAATTGTCATAAGTGACAAATGAAAGCTTTTGTTATAAGCTACTGAAATCCTTGCTTCTGATTGGTTATCAGCAGATTTGTCACTGATATTTGTCATTTGTCATTGGAAAAAGGCTTTATGAGACAGGTCCCTGGTGTTGCTCTCATTGGTATGACTGGGGTATTCTATGAAGCCGACTAAAATCTTCATCTTCTTTTCTTTCTTCTCCAGGCATTATATGAGAGAGGTCAAAAGTTGAGCGAGCTGGAAGAGAAGACAGCCCAGATGATGGCCAATGCAGAGAACTTCCAACAGGCGGCTAACCAAATCATGCAAAAGTACAAAGACAAGAAGTGGTACCAATTCTGAGTAGAAACAGACTGCAGGTTACACACAGGCAGGAGTAGGATTTCATTTACCACTTTCATTATCACCACCGTCATGGAGGATCTTCATTCATTGTGGCGGTAGGCGCGAGGTTGACGTAGTAGCGTCTACCCAGCGGTGAAGTGATGGGGGCATTTTTCTTTGTGCGGTTGAAAGGAGAGCAAGGAACCACAGAGGGCAGCATTTCACCTACCACTTCTCATCGGCATCATGGTTTTTCGTTTTTAAGATGCAACTGCTTTTGAAAAACTGAAATGAAAAGAGCTTTCGTAAAGACGGTTGTATTATCTGTTCTCTCTTTCAAAAGGATAGATCGGAAAGATGCTGCAAGCAGAACTCAACAGAATTAATAGCTTTATGAGTTAAAGGGAGCTTAAAAGCAAAGACTTTTAAATAGACTCAAGATCACTCGTATGAATAGCCTACTCAGACAAACGGCTGTTTTTTGTTGCAAGGTAGGCTTAATAGTGGGATGATGAGATGATGAGGTAGGTGAGTTGCCATGGCAACGAGACGAATAGTGGTAACCAATGTACCGATGCATGACTTGATTAGCTGGCTGTCGAGAGAAGGAGCCAGAGCAAACGTGCCGTCAGACGGGATTTCCAGAGGGAGGAGCGATCCATAGGTGAACAGCCAGTAGTATCTGTCACTGTGCGCTATTACAAATAGCGATTACAATTCATTCATGTTGGGTTCAGGCAATATGTAAGATAGTTTCATTCAATCGACTTGTATTACTCACTGGATGACGACGTGAGACAGAATCGATGGAATGCATTGAATTTGAATTGAAGCTAGTCTGGTTCATGGCTCTTCATGACAAGTAGACTGTATTTTAAAAAATAGATGATATTTGTGAATGTTTCTAAACAAATATTAGGAATGAGTACTTGGGTACTGATTTTCTTCCAGAGTATACAATTGTATCATGATTCAAAATTGATGTTAGAATAGAGATGAAGATGTTTCCCAAGATATTCACTTAGTGTGATCCCCTCCCTTTAGTCATATACATAATCATATATGTAATTTGTATACCAAATTATAGCGCAAAACAATCAATGCAAAAAGCAAATATTTGAGTGAAAATTTAGCTTTTTCTCTTTCTCTCTCTCTCACTCTCTCACTCTTTTACATTCTTTCTCTCTATCTTTCTCTGCCCATCTTAATCTTTTTTCTTCAAAATAAGTCAAAGGTCATCATAACTTCCATTTTCAATTTTATGTTTTTCAAGACACTCAAATGAAAATGACATTGTTTTTACTGCTATCATCTACATTCCATTATAGCATGGAACAAAGGAATTTTGTGTCCTTTTGATCAAAATTTCTCATTTTATCCACTCTATTTTTCTCATTTGAAATTGATTTTGCTCCAGCATTACAATATCATTCCATTCTAATGCAGAGCGGCGCATAGAAGATTGATGACTTTTGTTCAGAAGTGAATGTAAAGATTCATTTTAGCTGATGTACTTGTAAAGTGTTAAGAGGATTTTATGAAAATGCTTTGCATGATTGTCTCTGCGATAATGATGCTTTATCCAACGCAATGTGCTCTTGCAAAAAAAAAAGAAAAAAAAAAAAAAATCATACGTGTCAAGTTTTGTTGTCTTTGATGTTGTTTATATTTCAATAATATACTGTAAATAAGAATTGTCTCAATATATGTAGTATATAGAAGTATTTCATAAAAGAGAAGAGACAAGAGAGGCATTATCTTGTACGATTCAGCTCAGTTCATTTAACGTTCACTGCACATAACTTTATGGCTACAATGTGCAAATTGTATAGATGAAATTGTGAGATATATACAGTGCTTGTTCATCTTATTTTTCTTTTCATCAGCATCTGAGAGGATACATGATTGCACAATATTTATATATGTTTTATGCCCCCTTGTGGGGAGAATTAGATTATTTTTTAGCATTTGATCTCCTTTTTTCCTCCAATTTCTCAATAAGAGCCCTTTTCCTTCACTCTACAGTATTTCTGTACCCAGCAAATAAGTAACTTATCCTTCGTCACAATAAAACAACTGCAGAAATGCCATACATGTTCATACTCGACATAATGTTCCTGTAAATAGTGCTTTGTAAATAAAAAATGAGTTTAAGAAACATGCTAGTTATACTAGAATATAATAACATTTATGCCATGTAATATAAAGAAATTTAATCTAGTTTTATTTAATTTGTGCTGTTGCAATTTTATGTATTCAAATGAGCCGAATGGCTTGTTTCTTTGGAATTGATTTATATATCTTCTTGGAATTTATCAGCAAGTCTGAATTTGAGATTGTCGTTTATGTGCGCATGCATTTTTGTGTTTAAGAGATCAAAGGGAGATAGTGGATCAGAAATTCATTGGAATAGAAAACATTTCACCTCAAAACTATTATCACTTGTCTCGTTTATTCAAGCTTCTGTGCCCTGCACTCTGGTTGAAGCTGATCATTATTAAAACATGCAGTTTTAGCATCACTTCTCCCAGATTGCCATTTTTTACATATGCACCATCAAAAATACTCTTGCAATTATTGAAAATAATGAAATTTTGTGGACTGCTCTACCATGCCCCAATCAATGATTGTGAAAGCCAAACAGAGGCATTATCAATTCAGAGCTCCTCTCTTTTTTTCTTATTTTTTTCTGTTTTTATTTTTCTCTTATACCCTGGTGGTATACTATTTTGAAATAACTTCTTGAAGAAAGGAAACGCATGATATGCAGGATATGTATTCTAAACTACACACTTCCAAAATTAATCACAGCTACCGTGCAATCCATTTTCAGTACAAGGTATATCAAGTCACATACACAAGTATATTCATTATTTATTCATGTTGAAAACCTGACCAAAATATTTAAAGTAAAAAGAAATAAAGGATAAAATATTTTTGCCAAAAAATACGCCTACCGGTACTTCATACTTTGATTGACCCTAACATAGTTATCTAGACGTGGGATGTAAAACAATGTCTACTTTGCTAAATTTTTGTTTGGAAAGATATTTCATTGTACATTAGAAACATGAACTTAAGTAGTAGAAATGGTTTTAATGTCAACATTTTGACATTTGAATCAATTTTTTTCTTTTTTGTTCATCTTAAAATTATCTATGAATTTTATTGGGGGAAAAAAAGCATAGACCAACATTCACTAACTAATTCAACAAATTCTCAAAGTTTATAATGAACAATTTGATATTATTTAGAAAGAGAGATTACGTCGGGGGTATTTGAAATAGGGCTCAATTGTCTCAAACATTTTGTAGAGATGATATTAAAGAGATTTTTTCCCTTGTTTTTTTGCTTTAATTGATTTCATATTTCATCATTTAGTCCATTCAGAAAAGTTCTCATAGCATGCATATCTGCATTGTCCTATGGCTTGAAAATATTATTAAAAAATTACTTTCTATGTTTGAGAAGAAGAAAAAAAATCCATTTTATGTCATTGTTTCATTGTCATAATAATGTCAACAAATATCTTCCAAGGATACAAACTGCATTATACTTCTAGCAGTTTTGGTAGTAGCCTTTTTATGGCTAAATGTACAGTACACACTAAGAATTCTTGGGGCGGGGCATACTGCCAATGGTAGCCGAAGATCATCTGCAAGTTATATGTACAAATGGTAATGATTAAAGTTTTTATGAAGTCTTGGCTTTTACACTGCATACATGCTATTACAATGCATACATAGCTTAATCTTTTATGCTATTTTTTTTCAATCAGCACAAGTTGCTAATCCTCGACCATGCTAAGATTTGTTTTATATTCACAAATCATGAAAATGTATGAGGCAAACAGTCAACAATGGTCATTTTTTTCAGAGCTGCATGTACAGGTATTATGTACAGGTTGATTCAAACAATTCTTAATTCACACTGCTTGAGATGATCATATACTGGTAAAGAGTTTGTCTTCTGATTTCAACGTCTTTCTTCTTCTCGCAAGATAATATCCAGATATTTGTTGTGGTACAGTTGTGCGATCACAACCAAGCACTGCGCTCATGTGTAAATAGCGTGTACAATACACTAAACCACATGCATCACCAACATTCCCTAGGTGACTGTTATAATTATCGGAAACATTCTAATCAATAAAGCTTGTATGGTTACCATGACGAATCCAAGTCGTATGGTGTCAAAGGAATTACTCAGTTATTTCATTCAGTTCTTTGTATTTACGGCACATTGGGCACACACAAATTGATCAGTTGATGAAAATTTGAATTTGTATGGTGTCCCTTTCTGCCAATCCTTTTGTACCGTATCTTTGCTATTTGTTTGTATTTTTACATTAATATATTAGAATAGAGAGAATATTTGATTCCGTTGATTAAATGTCTAGCTATATATTTGTTAAGGCATCTGGATATGTAAGCGCCAGTATTTAGTACTTTGTTGGAATTTGCTTATAATGCGTATATTATGTTGGTGGAACGATGATCATGAAGCTCAAAGCGGTTGTTTTTTGTTTTGATTCATATTCTTATGATTAACTATGTGTTTATTGACTCTCATTTTACGCCAAGTCATTCCAAGTCGCATTCAGATTTTTGACAGTTGTAATGTATAAATGCCAGAATCATGATATATTGCTATTTGATTTAGATATTACCGATAGATCAGCAAAATAGTTGTTGTTTTCTTGCAGGGAAATACATGTTTTGAACTGAAAGAAAGAGGCATTATTTGAAACGTTTGCCAAATTGCACCAGATCTTGTTTGTGGAATATACAACACATTCCAAAGATATCCCCAATCAAATCTCAAACAATCTCTGATCTACAGTATTTGTGATGATTTATTCCATATTTATTTTTCCTAAAAAGATAAAGGATACCATTAAGAAGTATTTTCATTTACAATGTCATTGTGAAGAGACTTATCTAACTCTTTTGTTTGAGAATTGATATTTCAGTATCTCCAGTTTTTTACAAACTTGGCAGAAGCAGGTTCTGTTTTAAAAGATAGAGATAAATATTTCCCAAACTTTGTGCTGCTATTTATTATTTCCCCAAAATTAAGTCACAATTGCAGGTGGCATTGCTTTCATAGCTGTTGTGACTTGACACGATTGCATACTTTCAGTGCCACAGGGTCTTGAAGACCATCAAGTTAGGACCTTATTGTTACTATCAAATTTGTAACTGTTATTCGGTTAGATTGAAATACAATGTATAGAGCTCATGCTGCTACAAAATAATCCTACCAGAGATTTTTCAGATCGGTATAATTATTCAATTATTCAAAATCTAAATTGACATTTCATAAAGCATGATTAAAGAATAGATATGATTCATATCTATATGCTGCTTATTATTGAATCCAGAAATCTAAAACTGGTAAATATACACATTTATGCATATCCGAAATGGTAAAACTAGACATTTTCATAGCGTTAAAATTGAGCAATCTGTAAACGATTTGGTAGTGGGCAACCATGAGGAATTTACAGATACAGTTTTGAGTCGGTTATAATGGGTTATAATTCAGATATGGCAAGGGATGGAACTTTGGCAAATCTGAACCACTCACAATATTTGTTTGAAGTTTCAAGTTTTACAGGAGATGATTAACATTCATTTGCTGCTTATAAATTCAATAGATCAAGATTGGCAAGCATGCTTTCATTTGCAAGCCTGATCATTTTAATCTTCAAGAAAGCCCCCCATTCATTTTTCAGCAGCTTAAATTGAAATATATTGTAACAAAAACTTGAGCCTTTGCCAAAGACACAATCAGATTAAACAATTTGTAAAAGCCATATCAGCAATACTATCAAAAATATATATAACAGATGAGGTGTGTACATGTATATGGGAAGCTATTTAAGGATTTAAACACCATTTGGGTAGACCTTATGGTTTCATTTTGAGAGGGAAGTTGATAATTTAGCTGTGCAGAGTTCAGTTGAGTAGAAGTTGGCAGCTGCAGAAATCCAACTGTTCATTTTGTTCCAAAGTTCTCAGTTTTGTGTATGCATAAGCTTGCTGTATGGACATCAAAGTTCAATCGAAGCCGGGCGCGGGATTGAAAACCATCCAAAGCGAGGTTATTTTCCCTTCATTTTAATGTGCAATCGAATGATGTATAGTAGTTGTATATCACAAATTATTCATATTCAATTGATGACATTGTAATAATTAATGTGTGTTTAGATAAAAGAAATTTGCAAGAGAAAATATATATATAAATATATATGATTCATAAATGCTACAATATATGATGGTGATGGTGCGATACGGTCTATAGCTGAATCTTAGAAATCAAATTGATATTTAGATATAAGTATAGAGAAAATATATATAAATGTATCATAATACCAAATCGGTTTAATATGTGGTTCTTTTCATTGTACTCCTTGTTTGAAGATGAAAAAAAGAACAGATGAATGACTCGTACAAAATATATTATATCAAATATTATAAATATATCTGAAACCTGATGGTTGATGTTGCTGTCAAATTTGGACAGTATGTTTCCCCCTTTTTTCCTCTTTTTCTTCTTCTTGTACTCAATTCGAAGAGAAAGAGTAATGAATGTTCCGTGTTGCAAACATGTACAGAAGACAGTGGCTAGAAATGAACTGGCAGTGTAGACACGTACCGATTAAAAGACAGTATATTCACGCATTACTCAAACATGTCGTATTTGTGTGCTCAATGTTCCTGTATTCCGTTCATATTTTGCATTTTTGGCGTAAGTACCGATGTAATTAATCAGTCATCATTCATGTAATTCTTCATTTATCATCCATCTCTCCAATCTCCCTCTGTCTTCATTTCCTGTAACCTCTTTCTCATGATCTCTCACTTCCACTCATCCCTGATCTGTGTCTTCCCCATCGCTCTCTCTCTCTCTCTCTCTCTCTTCCCCTCTATTTCTTCCCCTCTCTCTCTTCCCCTCTCTCTCTCTTCCCCTCTCTCTCTTCCCCTCTCTCTCTCTCTCTCTTCCCCTCTCTCTCTCTTCCCCTCTATTTCTTCCCCTCTCTCTCTTCCCCTCTCTCTCTCTTCCCCTCTCTCTCTTCCCCTCTCTCTCTCTCTCTCTCTTCCCCTCTCTCTCTCCCCTTCTCTCTCTTTCTCTCCCCCTCTCTCTCTCCCTCACCTTGTGCCTGTGTTTCTCCGTCCCTCTTCTCTCCATCCTTCTTTGAATTCACCTTTTCTGTTCCGCATTTCTTATCAAACCTCCTCCACACTTACAATTCCGTTTGTAAAATGTAAAATAAAAAATCTGTCAAACATATTTCTATCTTTTTAGCTTTTATTACATCCAACATAGTCATTTTCAAGACTTTTTGCATCAGTAAATGGTACAATGTCAGAATAATATGATATAGGTACATAATTTATGTTTACATATCCATACATCTTCTTAATCATAAACCAACAAAAATATATGCTTTCAAGATCATAACATCATTTCATAACAACAATATTGAGAAAGAATGAATTTCCCTTTCTTTTATCCTAATTTCATTTTCAAATGCACAAGTGAGACTAGCAAAGTAAATTCCTCATTACTAGCCATGCTGAACTACAGGTTTCATCAACTCATTTCAACCGTCTCCAATATACATAGACATACATGCACCTAGAGAAATTCCTGGACCACAGAACAGCATAATTACATCTATCATTCCCTTCTGCGAAATGCATGATTGAGAGGAATGCCTTAAGAACAGACACTTTTGCATCACATCTGTAATAAAAGCTCATGCCATAAATATGTATATATGTATTTATCTATACAGATGATCAGTTTCTCCCTCTATACATGTGTTCCCAACAGTTTACAGATTTCAAGATATCCTTACCATAGCCTTACAAAGGTTTTCTCTCTGCCACATACTGGTACAGCATTGCAATACCGATTACTGACTTTTGTTCAACCTTCATAGAATATATAAAGATACAGATATAAATATACTTCAAGTACAAAGTATGATTCACAAGTAGAATTCTAGCAGAACTCTGAACGAAAAACAGGAAACTTTGTAAAAGAAAAAAATAGCACATTCCTTGTAATAGTAAAAGTTGAACGATGAAAGAGAAAGATGAAGAACATGTATTATTACATTGTGCATAACAGGAACACTATCACAGACAGGCTACAATTGATTTAGAACAATTATCTGTAAGCTGTGAGAATAAAATAGCAGCTAACTTTGAATCCCTAGGTCATCGCGTCTGGTTGGGTGGTCGCGTTACACGACCTTTCGTGAAACGAAACGGAAGATAAAGAGACCTAATGTAGATTTGCCATAGGGTTTTCACAAAGCGTCAGGTAAATTGGACCAGACCATTTGTAGATGAGAGGGGTTTATTTCACAAACATTACCCCCAACATCTCGTGAATAAAGGGGCGTTTTTTAAAGACAAAAGGTCGGATATCGCGACCTCCCGACCCAACGCAATGACCCGATGATTCAAAGTAAGTCATATTAGCTGTATCTTGACTTGAGACAACTTCATATATACCTCTCAGTAGCAGCATTGCTGGATCAATTGCCCGCCATTGCAACATTCATTTCATTTATAAGAGATTAATATGATATGTTGAAGATGACATATTCAGACGAACGAACGAAAACATGCACATCAAGCAGAAGAGAGTTTGTTGTTATGGAATTCCAGTATTCTACAATTCCAAATTAGCTGCATATATCCTGTACCCAACAAAGTTTTTAACCCCATTTGTGTATCAGTATATATATTGCATGTCACTTCTCATATCAATTTTATTTCACATATAAGTTTGAATATACAAGGAAATAATAAAATCAAGAGAGAAGTTTCTATTCATGAATATTTAAAATTAAATATATTATAAAGAATTGAGGAAAACGTTGCTAACTTGCTTCACTACTTGTTGTTCCATATCAAAATTGCAGGAACCAAAAATTAACAAAAAATGTGCACAAAACAAACCAAAGTAACAAGAAATGCTCATGAAACTCATACAACAATACGAGATTACTGCCCTCTGTGGTGGAAATCAGAAAATTGTGTTGTACCGGTAGTTGGTCAGTGAGAATATTGCTTTACAAAGTACAGAATAGTGTACATTGTATGTTCCTTGTACATGTATTAGTACGTGTTATACACAAAGGTTAGAGATTAAGGAAGCGCCTATACAGGGAACAGAATAACTTGAAGACTTCTAAACTAAAATATTGTAATTTTAGTGATAGAATAATGCCCATCTCTTAAAATAGGAAGCTAATACAATAGTCACACAAGAGAGATTCTATTGTTCTGCAGAAATTGATCATGATAACAAGCAGTAACATTTTTACAAAACGCCCTCTACGAGGTACTGCTTAATTAAATTGATGACATACTCGCTTTATTGATGCATGTAAACATTGCCTTTTACTACATACATGAGTGAGGGCATATATGCGCACAGCCTTAAAGAGAAGGTTGAGTTCTGGGAAGAGGTGAAGAAAAAAAATTGTGAGTGTTATCATTGTTATTATGCAAGTGTGGAAGAACATCAGAATAAAAATATTGCCTGAAAAGCATGGCTCTTCAAATGCCTTAATATTCTAAATATGTCATGTAACAGCATACAAATCGGTACAGATTTTTACGCCACATGATCCTGTAGTCCCATATACATCATTCGTGTACAGTGCTTGTAACTTTACCAAGACTGGGTCAAATTTCTTATCATTTTGATGATTCCAGAACCTTGCAGTACAAACCCAATACTTATATGCTATAGATGATCAACCTTTTCTCGATTCCACAACGTTTCTTTCACAATGCAATCACACGACCAGAACTCAACTTTATCTTTAAGGCCCACTCCAATCACCCTAGCATATCCAAAATTCACCATACAGCTGCACGATAAAAAATAAAAATTTTCCTAGTCTGGACGTCATATATAGAAACGTAGTGTAACAAAATGCATGTTTGAGCATCATTTTGAATGAAAACTACAAAGAATCAGGATTCCGCTCTAGTCTGAACATGGTATTGGATGAAAATCGTATAATGGGGAGGGGCTTATCCTGAGTGCTCACTGATCATTGGCAAACTGTCTAGTCACTTGACCTCTTCAAAAGTGATTTCTTAATATGATGCTACTTTATACGATGTTGTCTTTCTAGTCTGTAGGCTCATTTCGTTATAAGACCATTCGTAATACAACCTTTCTTTTAAACGTTTCGTTTCAATTCCCTTCAGTCTGAACAGTCCCACAGTGATAACTAACATAAATGTACAAACATACAAGACTCGGGTTGGACATCTGGGGGATGTTTCACAAAGACCCTAAGTCGAGCTTAACCCTAACTTGGACTTTAAAATTATGGAGAGCCATTTGTAGCCTTAAAATAAAATATATTCAAAATTGAAAAGTATGTTAGACTTTTCATAAATTCCACATCAAGAACATCAAATCTCCTTGATTATAGAAAATATGAATGATTTGAATGAACATTTTATGCCTTTTAAAATAAGTTTTACAAAACATTTTCAAAGATGCCAATGGCTTTCCATAATTGTTCAGTCCAACCTAGAGATAAGTTCAACTTCGGATTTTTGTGAAGCACCCCCCTGGTGTTGGGGTGACTGTAGTAGCACTGCTTCCAGAGCAACAAAACACATGGTACTACAGTTAAACCTGCTTTAGCAACCACCTCTAATAGACCTGTCTACAAAGACCACATTTTTTGTTTCCCTTGAAAATGGTTTCTCATTGAAACATGTACAAAAGGAACCTGAACGTAAAGACTACCTTCCTATAAAGACCACTTTCTTGTCTCCCTTGGGTGGTCTTTATAGACAGGTTTCACTGTATTTCAGTTGTTAAAACCAAATAGATTGGTATCTCAAATAAACCTACTGTATATTTGATCTACACACCTAACCTTGAAATATTTAGCCTTTTTGGATTTTGAAAATAGATCAGGATTACTCTTAATCTATTGTTGGTGGTGTGACTAATCAATATATTTTAAAATTGAGGTAAATAATTTATAGAGATAGTTTATAGATACATGTAGTCATCGGTTCGGTGGGACCGGGCCCTTAACTGGTGCTTCCATGAAGCAATCGTTTATGCACTTGTGGACAAAGTAGGGAATAGTGTCATACACTAATTAATGCAATGCAACATTGCTACAGAGAATTAATCCATCAAAGAAGGACAAATTTGAATTTTGAAAATGATATCGAGCCTATCAAAATACAAAATATTAATTACTGCTCATATTACAAAAAAAAATATAGTAAAGCAGATAGTAGATACAATGTAGACGTCCTTACAAATTGTATATTACTGCCATCACTTATGATACAAGAATTGCCCAGATCTTTTAATGCTTGATACAGGTGTATATCATATAAATCTAATTTTGTGAGCACCACTGGATAGAAAAATAAACCAGACACTTGAGCTTTTCTTGCAGTTTCATCACTTAAAACCATGCCATGCAAAATTATTTTACAAAAAGAAACCCTCTTCAAAACAGAGAAGCTGTTTTTGAACAACGTATGGGAAAAATATAGGTGAAGGAAAATAATTCCATCAGTGGTTTTAGAAACTTTTAACTGTCCTTCAAGATGTTGACAGCATGTAACTTGAGTTGTATTCCGTTGGCTGAAGACAAGGAAGGGTGATCCCATTTATAGCCAATTTGACAAAGTTATCCCTGAAGTTTAAGAGTAGTTCTTGTTGTTCAGCAGAGTCCTCTAAAGACATCCAAATGGGGATGTTGAAGTGCAGGGGTGTATAGCTTGGATTACCGGGTACAGGGCTGTTTCAAAAAACTTGCTATGAATGACAACTGCCAGCATTTCAAAATGAATTACTCACATTTCAAAATGAATTACTCACATTTCAAAATGAAGTTACTCACGGTCATCAAATTCTATCCTTTCAAGAGCCAATATCAACCATTGTAATTTCTCAACTGATAACTAAAAACGGCGGGGCTTAGGAAACCATCTTAAAGGATCATAATTCCTGAGGGGAATTTCCATTTTCTAACAGTATCGTTTGCAGCTTAAATGATAATTCCTCTTCTAAAATGAAGTCAGTGAGGACAACTTTAACAGCCTTTTGAGCGCATTGGTGATTCCTTAACCGACGACTTTGAGAGAAGCAGCAGCACTTCTTTAGCAGCAAACTCATCCCCCTTCAATGATATCGTTATCAATTCAACGACAATGGGTGACATTCTAACGGTGTCCTATGAACTCTTATACGACTCCTCGTACATGAGAAGCCTACGATCATCACGACGACAACACTGTCATGAAGCTAAGACTTTGCATTATACATGCTCATGCAATACCACGGTTGCACAATCCTTCTAGCAGCTTGCGGTATATAAAGCAGGTTTCCCTACTCACTAAATCAGTCTCAATCTCGGTCTCTGCTTCGGCTTCCCAGACCATTATTTCCTGATTCATTTCCGAAAGTGCCAAGAGACAGTACGGGTCTCTTGATTTGTTGTCTTTGGTGTATCATGATCCTTGATCAGGCACTGTCCCGAGGCATCTCACAGCACTCACACTTGTCTAGGAAGGGGTGGTTGAGGAAGGTACAGTGCGTACACGCCCACTGCTGGCCCTCATCCGGGTCTAGG
This sequence comes from Hemicentrotus pulcherrimus, assembly GCA_003118195.1. Lineage (NCBI taxonomy): Eukaryota > Metazoa > Echinodermata > Echinoidea > Camarodonta > Strongylocentrotidae > Hemicentrotus > Hemicentrotus pulcherrimus. Next base: position 158,296 of record BEXV01000654.1, read on the forward strand.
ACAGGAGGTGTGATGGGATCTGGAAATACAAAAACAGAATTTTGTCAGCTCTCGTGAGAGTGCCGAGTTGTGGCAAAGATGAAGAGTAATCTGAGAGCTTTCTCATTCTTCGTATCAGTTTGGAAGAAGATTATAGATGGGTCATTCCATAAAGCTGGGGCAAAAAATATGACGGTGTCCATGTAACGTAGGTATCAGATTTTCTGCTACACATTGGAGACAAAATTATATGTTGAAGATTTTTATGCAATGAATATATATATAGTAGTGCCCTGCCAGAATCGTTCCGGTTTCAGTTGCTTTTCTTCAAAATCTTTGCTTACCGGTAATACACATTTCTCTTTTTAGCAGCGTTACATGGACATCATATTCATATAACATTACATAAACTTTGGGTCCATTATATTGATTCACCATGGATTACTTCTGAAGATAGTTAAGCAAAACTAAATTTGAGCAAACATTGTTACAGTTGATAGGAGACATAGTTTCTCACTTCTGGTATGTTACAAAAATGGCCCCAACTTTCTGGACAGACTCAGAAATTTCCCTGAAAGGGATTGCTCTTCAAATGCCCTCATATTCCAACTACAATGAGGAAACAATTCAATCAATTGCAAAAACAATTGTACGGTCAATTGGTAAGCTTTGTGATATGTGGCCCTGGAGAGCTTTGACTAAAATTTCATGCCACATTTGTGATTAGACCCATACATGAAATTGTTGTGTCATGAACATCTCATTCTTGAAACAAGCAGTGTTTCCAGCCCTCTAGATTGCTAATCACAGTTTGAATGTGGTTAACCATTTGACATCATTAGGTATTATTTGTCTATCATTGTCTCACACATCTCAAGCTACTTACCAGGGGGTACTGGTGGGCCAGGAGGTATAGGACCGGTAGGGCCTTGATCAATATTAGCATAGAAATACTCCTGGGTATGGGGGTTGGTGAATCCTGCAAGAAATAAGAAACATGTACCACATTTTTTTATCAAGATATGCACCGGTAAACTGCTGTAAATGAAAGGCAACTGTCTGTATTAACAAAGGACTTGCACGTATTCACTGAGCTTTGTGTTTATACAAGTTGCAGAAATAGGAAGCATATTGTACACAAGACAAAGCTTACAGGGCAAGTCCACACTGACTTTTGCAATTCTGAATTAAGCTATCATTAAATGTTTGACAGATCTTGGATAGGTTAGTTGTTTATCAATTATCTTCGCATGTGAGAAAACTTGTCCCCAAATGTTTTGATAGAAAATGATCAAGACTCTGTACTGACAAGAAGGAAATTCATAATTTTGACAATTTTCAAAATAAAAGAGAACAAATCTATATTGTAATGCTGATGTTATCATTTATCACATTTGTATGGAAAGGGGAAATCAAGATCTAATTAATTGTCTAATACCAGAGTTATACACATCTTCTTTCAAGCCCATCTGCACTGGTTTGACAAAGAGGGATGAGAACTCCCTGCAATGTCACTGGCAGGTGGTTATCTCATCAAATCAGCTCTCAATTAACATAAGAAAAAGAGGATCATGGGGGACCAACAGGCACCGATTAGGCATTCTTTGCTATATAGAGGGCCCAAGTAGCTACAAGTAGTGCAGTGGAGCTTTAATACTGAACAGAACTTACCTTGCTTTTTGAAGGTATCAATCTCTTTGTTCATGCACTCTATATCTATTTGTAGCTGCCTCTTCTCCTCCCTCAGCTTACTCAGTTGCTCATTCTGTGGAGAGTTGGAAACAAACCAGTACATATCATATTATGATTAATCATTATAAATTAATGCATTGTGAGCTCTCTCTCTCTCTCTCTCTCTCTCTTCAAAGAAACGCACTGATCAGTAACATATATCCAGGGACTCTGGAGTAAAGGGGAAGTCCACCCTGACATTAAAGATGTTTGTGTGTGGGTATATAGTCGTTCGTGAAGTAGGCAACTTGGCGGTCACTACTTAACACTGAGCCAACAGGTATTAAGCTCCTGTGCGTACGTCCGTGTGCTGCCCTCTATATACCCATGCATGAGCAACTTTAATTTCATTTTAATAGAAGCAGAAAGCTAGAAATAGAGTTCACTTCTCTTTTTCTGGTCTTCCTTTGACATTTTACATAACCATCAAAGTGCACATCACTGATGTTTTAAACAAATTTTAAAGAACTTTCTCCATCAGAAATATTGATTTTTTTTTTTTAAAGGTATTGTCATAGGTCTAAAAAAAACAATGTACATCCAAATACAAACTGCGGGTGGCATAGCAACCATGGCCACTAACGGACATTACATTAGCATGACATGATTGACTTTGACAGTTGGTATTCAAAAATATTTTCAAACTCCACTGGATTTGAATAAATGTTTGCACAAATATTCTAAGTCCCAGGCCTAGGCATTACCAGGGATGTCAATGGCAATTGTCTCTAGGGCAGGAAAAAGTATGATCTCCAAATACAAGTTCATGAGTACTGAACTCTGAATGCCGATAAGTAGTCATTAACAATCGAAACTAAGCCTCTACATGTCCCACAGACAATAGTTCAGGTTTAATAATCCAAATAAACATTCACAGTTGGTTTATGCACAATAATTTCAAACAAGTGTCCAAAAAATATTAAGTCCCATTAGCGGCGATGAATGTTCGATGGCTTCAGCTGCCGCGCGTTGGCGCTAGCTCACACATCTATGCACGTGCGCTGCAAGCATAGATCGCAAATCGCTAGCGCAACATGTACATGTATAGCGTGTGTGTTATCTCTCTAGTTTGCGATACAGTTGTTTTGCGATATTTGCATTTTGCACGTACAAATACATGCAGAACGTACTTCAAAAATTATGAAAGTGCATGTCCGCAAAGTTTAGATATTTATATTACAGACTCTCACAGCAGCAGTTTTAACTAATCATTCGTACAAATTAGACACCCAAAATCTAAAAAGCCAGAATTCTGGCAATTGTCTGGCATCCCTGCATTACAACCATTTTTGGCATGGCCCTGCTTTTCAAAATCAAGCACGTGATTTAAGAATGGTCCCGCATATATCATGATCAAACTCATTTTGTACACGTGTATAGAGTTCATTACGTGTAGTGTAGTGTAGTGTAAGGCATTGGAGTCAGGGAAACACCCTATTTCAACAGAGTTCTGCAGAGGTGCTCCATCTTGTTTCGGCTGGCCTAAGTTTTCTGCTTTTCTGTTTTTGTGATGGTCCTGCAAGCAGCATTGCCTTGCAGGTATTCTCAGTTTGGAAATGAATTTTAACAAGAAGGAGCAGCATTGGGATAAACAGAACCATTGGTTAGTGATTTGTAGAAAATGTTCTAATTGCATTAAAGGGATCGTTTAACAATGTTAAATCTGAGACACACGGCCCTACATGTTATTAGTGTCTGTGATATGGTGTAATATTGAAGGCCCTAAAAAAATTGGGCTTCAAAATGATCAAGAAGTGCCTCGAAAAAGTAAAAATCTTTGAGTGACCGGTTTTACCATACTCATTTTCCCCAATAAACTGTAGTGTTATGAAAACCGTCAGGCGAACGGTTTTCAAAATTTGTAATTCCAATTATAAATATCTTGATAATCAGACAGGTGATCGGCTTGTAAAAGTCAAGGGGTTCCTGACTGACCTAAAGGTTTATAATTATCATTGCATCATGAGCTAAATCCAGAATTTTGTTTCAGAATCTGAGACAAAGTTACCGGATCCCTTTAACTTTTTAGGGGTTCAATGATTATTCAAGTGTACTTGGGAATTCAAAATGTCAAAGGGTCTATTTTACATATTACAGGTATGTCAAGCTTTAGTTAGCTGCAGGATCTAATCCACATTAAGACCTTTTAAATAGTTTCAACTGTCATGGGGATTCCATTTTGGTATTCAGCACAAATCTCTTTATATTAACATTTCTCTACACTTATCCTGGCTTGAATTAGCTTAAATTCTCGCTACCGCAACTACAGTATTTGGCCATAGAGGGCAGCACTGGCCATGGGTATATTTGGCAAAGGCACTTCTGGTTTCCACACAAACACAATGGATGAAGAACTGGAAAGTGCGAGTACGAAAGTCTGACAATTTCGGAACCAAAAATATCTGCACATGTGCTCCCCTGTGCAATGTGGGAGGAGGGTCGACATCTACTGTCGAACATCGTATTTGCGGTAGTGTCAATTTTACACTACACTTGCTTGACTATCACTATATGGAACATTACATGGGATCACAGTTAACAACTTAATTATTCATAGACTTACCAAGTTTTATCGTTGTTAAAGTATGTGAAAAATTAATTTGTCCCGCTTTATGTATCTAGAGAATATGACATGTTAAAGGTTTCATCTAAAAATATTCAACAAAGGCTAATTCAACCAGTCTACTTTCATTCTTGAGGTAAGAAAAACACACAAATCATCAAATTTGCAAGGGGTATGAATAATAAAGTTGTTAACTGTATGCCTGGGGCTGTTTCACAAAGATCGAACAAAGATCGAAGTCGAACTTAACTCTTAGTTGGACTTAAAGTTATGGAGAGTCATTTGTCGCATTAAAATAAAACATATTCAAAAGCAAAAATTGAAGTATTTTAGACTTTTCATATTGTAAATACCACATTAAAGGTAAAGACCAGTATTGGAAACGCCCCAATTTCAAAAAATGAAATGGAAGCTCTCATTACCAATCATGTGAAAGAATATGTTTTGACTAATACAAGATGATAACAAATTTAGTAACTTTACAAAGAATGGGCCAAATTTCTTATCATTTTGATGATTCCAGAACCTTGCAGATGTTAGATGCTAGATGATCAACCTTTTTTGATCGATTCCACAACGTTTATTTCACAATGCAATCTCATGACCATAACTGGTCTTTACCTTTAAGAATATGAAATCTCCCATGATAATAGAAAATATGAATGATTTGAATCAACATTTTATGCATTTCAAAATTACTTTTACAAAATATTTTCAAAGATGCGAATGGCTTTCCATAGTTGTCCAACTTAGAGATAAGTTCAACTTAGGATCTTTGTGAAACACCCCCCAGGTGATGTCCGACTCAATACTGACCGATGGGAAGGGTGATCGGTGGGATCTTTTGGTGTTGAGGTCATGCTCCATACTTCTGATCTCACCCCTCATTCGGTCAAGCTTGACCTGTTCCTCAGTCAGGTCCTTTCTGAGCCTCTCTTTCCTCGCATTCTGGTGCATGATCAAAGCTGTGTAGGAGAAATGAGGCAAATGGTTTGGTGAACTCACATCACTCTGGCACTGTTACTCTTTTTTTTTTTTTTTGGGGGGGGGGGGGGGGTTTGGGTTGTAAATGAAAATAAGAAATCCCTCATATAAATACATCGTACATATTCTTCTTAAATTTCTGAATTTCAAACAATAAATCACCTGTTGTAGCCTAAGGTAGATGCTGTTATTTACGTGTGATTATTTTTTGGGCTGAGTGACCCCAAAACATATTCGCTGGTTCTTTAATTATAATATAATAATAATATAATAATCCGGTTTTTTCATATAGCGCTCTATACACCGATCCGACGATGTACCTAAGCGCTTTACAGATCTATTATTACCCCGGTCATCGAATTCAGGCTTGCCCGCACACAATGTGTGCACATTCTCGTTGCACGCAATTCAGCTCGTTCAAAACACGCATAAGGAGTCATGCTTATATTTTTGCAAGTTCTACAATTCGCGCTTGCGGATCTTAGCGCAAAATCCGCGAAAATTATTGTACCGCATATATTTCAACTTTTACAGTATTTATTATACATCTTGTTCTTAAAGCCCCGTCAACTATCAACTTGTCTAGCTTATGAGAACATTTTCATCATTTTTTGGTTTACATTACATCTTCAAAAAGTAGGCCTATCAAATATTTTCTCAGTTCTGACATTGCATTCTTCAGATCGTGATAAACCCTTTAATACAATATGTAATATTGCATTTGAATATAATAGGAAATCTAAAGGACAAATAATCAATCATATACCAATTCAAGCATTATACTCGTGATGCAACTATCTTGTATTACATGTATTCCTTTTGAACGTCAACATTCCCTAAAGATTTAGATTGTTATGTCACATGGAAGTGAGAGTAGACTGTCTTAACTAATTAGAATACTCCTTGGAAATTCCCTTTGTGGTATCTGTATCATAGACTAGACCAGAGACATAGTTTCTATGGGCTGCTAATATGCATAACCCTCATCCTTTTAGCATACTCTTTGTGGATATTCCCCTTTTGGACTTGGCAATTGAATAAGGGGATTCCCCCTTTTAGACTTGGCATGAAACATGTGCAATATACATGTAGCAATCCCCTGATGAGAATCTCAATAACATGCAGTCTTGTAACATTTATGTATGGAAAATAATTGGCATCCCATTGCCAAAAAAAAGGATAGATGACATGGAAATATGAACTGTTTTCAAGGCTATGAAGAACTACTGTAGACATACTGTATATACATGTATATTGTATCTTATCATTGTACTGCCATTATTGTCATTTTGTCAGCTTCTGTATTATCTCATAATGTCTCGATTTGTGTGCGCCTTGGCAGTTATGTGAGCTATGCAATTCAAATATTATTAATGTGTTTGCATTTGTGTACATGTAGCTTATGCATTTTTACACAATTTAAAGTGCTCTTGGAATTTACATTTCAAGTATATTACAAGGGGTAAAGTTGACAGTTATATAATTATGTATCACTGACAAAATGCAAGTGAAGTTTATGGGGGAAATAATTTATTAAAACTAGAAATAGGAATTTGGGGTATCTTTTTAATCTAAATGTTCCTACACCTGTATGAGCTTGCTTATATTTGACCATTTATGGCAGCCAGTTGCCTTTAAATATACATGCAGGCCTTGGATAGTATCAGAATATCTCAGATGGATTTTTTTTCTTTCTTTTCATCCTTGATTGGCTATATTTTTAGTACTATTACCATGCCTCTGAAAGTGAAAAACAGAGGCAAAATAGAAAGAGAAGACCATTCTCCATGGACATTTTTAAAAGACAATATCATAATGTAGAGTAGCATACCTTGATTATATCTCAGCTCTTCTTGGCTGCCCATTCTCTTTCTGTACTCCATGCTCTCTGGCCCTTGGGCTGCTGGTGGTCTCTGGGTGGAGGTAGGATAGGGCTGTGCGGGTGCTTGGGGATTGGACACCTGCCTTGCAGCTCCACCATAAACACTAACCCCACCACCACCAGCGCTTTCAGGGTGGGGTGAGTTTACCTCCACCCTATGCTCAGGTTGGGATATTTTCCTTCTCACATCCTGCCTGGGTTCTGGGGTGTTACGCTGGTGTGGAGGAACAGGGTGCGACGTCACCACGTTGGGTTGCCCCACGATGGGCATCGGCGCCACTGGTGAGATGTAGTGTGAAGGCGAAGTACTGGTGTTTTGATTGGGGGGTGCGTGCGGCCTAGGCGAGGCACTTCTCGGGTATTGATATGCAACGCTAGGCGAAGATCGTCCATTAGATTGTAGCGAGGCACGTAAAGCATTATGGTCAATGGGGGGGAAGAACGGGTTAAATGGTGATGGAGTTCTGTCTCTTAGTGGGGGTGATATACCCGGCAAGGTTATACTCGATTCGAGTCCGATGCTGTCTGGGGTACCTGGCGTTCTACTGCCATTCCCCGCATCGTAAGTTCTACTAGGCGAAGGCGAAGGTGTTCTCATGGGTTGGACCATGCCGGGGCTTTTGGCTCTCTGTCCAGAGTCCTGTAAATTGACAGATATTTTAGAGACCTGAAGAGGCGGTCTGAAACTACATAAATCTCTGTATCCCTGCCAGCCACCAGTTGGCTCATTTGCCTCCGGTGTCCTACTGGGTTGCGGATCAACTTTATCCCCTCCTGCGTTCATCTTTGGGGGCCACGTTAGCTCAAACCAGCCGTCACTGTTCAATCGGCCGTCCTGTGTCCCTTCTGGTCCCTGCTGTTGTAGGTGTTGTTGCTGGTGTTGTTGGTGGTGCTGAAGGTGCTGTGGTGGTGGTTGAGGTGCGTGTTGTTGCGCCGGATCCATTCCGGCTGTCACAGCACACATGGGATCCCTTCTTTCCTGGGCCTGACTTCTCTCTTTTAGCTGTGTGATGCAAAGGTTTAGGTTGGTAGGATTCTGACAAGAAAAACAAAATAATTTTCCTTTTTAATGCAGAAAAAACACAATCCATGGTAAACTAAATTGATAAAAGACTTGCATTTTGACAAAGATAAATATAAAAACAAGGGAAACGCTCTCAGAGGTCTCGCATGCGATACGCAATTCGATATGATTAAAAATTGAGGTTGGAACATTATTTATAGGCAGGGCAGCCTATTAGCAGGCCCCGCCCCCCCCCCCAAAAAAAAAAGGAAAAATGAAAACCTCTGAATATAAACAGCACTTTGAAGTGAATATTGGCTGAGAATCATCAAAATAATTATTTACTATAATTTGTACCAAGATTGATAACTTAAATGGAATATGAACAAATAATAAAAATTGATTTATTAATTCTCATATTATGTTGTCAAAACATAGTTCAGTCTACTGAACTAAAACGATCTTTGACCTGGACTTTGTGACCTGGAATTTGCATCATATGATTTGTAATACTTGATAACCCTTGTGTACAAGTTTAATGGAATTTGAACACACTCTTTTGAAATTATGCTAAAAATTCGAAATCTTGATGTTGATACCACAACAAAGTCTAAGTTTGAAGACCTTAAATTACATTTGACCTTGACTTTGTCACCTAAAAGACCAATCACATGATTGATGAACTTGATAACCCCTATGTTCAAGTTTCATGGAATAGGAATGTATACTTTCAAAATTATGATAAAAATTCAAAATCATAACCTTTTGTTAAGTTTTGATGTTGATGCCACAACATACATGTAGACTAAGTTTGTTGACCTGAAATGACCTCTTACCTTAACTTAGTGACCTGAAATTCTACTTACAGTACATGATTGGGGATACTTGATAACCCTTTGGTCTAAGTTTCATTGAATAAGAACTTATACTTTCAAAATTATATTAAAAAATCAAAAACTTAAACCTCGGGGTTGAGTTTTTGATGTTGACGCCGCCGCCGTCACCGGAAAAGCAGCGCCTACATGTATATGTATCGCTTTTTGCTACGCATGCAAGAAAATTAGCATCCTAGACAAACAAATACTTTTGTAGTATGTTAAACATTTTAAAGTCCAAGATACTTTGTCCCTGCATACCATCTACATGTACTGTATATCAACATTTGATCACAAACTATTTTGATTGCACGATATACGCTCTGGCAATCAATACTTTGAATCTGCTCTGCAATTACTGCTACTAACTTAAGTACAAAGTTCGACAGTGGAACTAGGTGGAGATGTGGAGATGGGAGATAAAGCGCAATATTGCGGCGAAAAGGCATTTATTCTTTACACCGACAAATTCGATCGAGATATCCTGCACACTATTATAATAAAACTTCCACAGTTCCATTTCATTGGTTTAAGGTTTGAAAGTTGAAACTCAATATTGTGTGAAAGTTATAACAGAAAGGATAATCTTTATTCTATATTTGTTATTTATTTTATTATTCAATTATATTCCACAGGGGCGATTTTTAATTTTGCAATCGCCCCCGTGAGCAATCTGACGGAGGCGATTGTGTAGCTCACGGGGGCGAATCGCACATTGCCCCTGTGTACTTTGAGCGCTGATTGCAACCCATCCTACCATTTCATAAAATTATTGAAGCAAAAGTTAAATCACAGTCATACAAAACAATGCAAGTAAACAACAATATCAAAATCATTCGCTGTGGGGTGAATATTCAAATAGTGGGAAAAGTGGCATTCAAGTGTCGATCGGCAGTAATTAAGCTGTTCAAATATTAGTCCTAGGCCTCGTACATGTAGAGCCAGAAGGGCATTAACTCTGTATAACGTATATACGAGTAGAGGTAATGTACATGTTTGTAACGTACACAACAGTAGGGTACTACTCATATGCATGTACGTTTACACATACTGTACATTTACAGCAAGCCGTTACAGACATAGAAATGTACTCCTGCATACTGTGTACTCACAGTTCTAAGGCATTCATTGAAGACTGGTTCAGGTAGATTTGAGAAGCGTTGTCGTAATCTTTGTCGATCATCTTCCTCTACCAGAGCCATACTGTCAAGTAAAAAGGGGAAAATAGAACATTTATTAAAGATTTAAAGAGAAATAGACATACTACTGTAATTGTGAGAGCTACAGTGTGACTACATTTTGTATGTCATAACAAAAAATAGAATATTTGCTATATCTTTGAAGAAAAAGACATGAAAATTACTAGGTTACATATTAAGTAGGGACCCAATACCGTAGTTAATTTGATCCATAGAAATAAAAAAAAAAGTTTGATACAATACATATGTCTTACTTGCTATAAATACATAATGGATTTTGAAAGAGGATATCTTCCCTCACATTTGTAAAGCGCTTAGAGACATTTGTATTACCGGTAAGCGCTATATGAAAATTAAATATTATTATTATTATTATTACTTCACTTTGTTTCCTTGAATAACATTTTGTTATTGAAACTACAGGTGTATGTGTATGTACACATTAGTTTATTAAAGTATGACATATATTTCATTAAGAAAAATAAAATATTGCAATGCACTTTCTTTACCAACAATTCTATGCCACACCGTTGATTATTCAAAGCAACTATTGCCCTGATATAATTAATACAGATTCAGTTTAAATGGAAATCCTAGCACATCATGAAATTAAAGTAGCTAAACTAATTATATTACAGCTGTTATTAATCTCCATTATGAACAATATCCCAAGTCAAATAACTCCATACACAAGCCACATAACACACACAGTTTACTACATGTACTATACACACGGACAGGAATCCATATGCTGCAATACAATTATAAATGCAAGTGACATGTACATCACAACGTATATAGTATGAGGCCACTTCATACATGTACAATGTACATGTACATGTTCATGTACCTGTGTATACAAGTGCATACCGGTACATGTACTTATACTGTCTAATACTCCACAAACATGTACATATTTTGCTTATGATCTCTCGTTGATCACCGAGTATAATTATAGGGAAACAACAGTCACATGACCAAACTTGATATCACATGCTCATAAACTATATGGGCCAGTAAAAGGTTACACAAAGTTGGAGTCAGAAATAGTTTGAACATGATGTACATGTATATTATGTAGTCAGCAATGTGCATGTACACTGTACATGTACATGTATTAAGTTAGTGTGCAATGTGTACATTGCAGGGCTACAAATATCTTACTTGTATTACTTGTAGGACACACAACACAAACAATGTGTCAGGCCTATAAATGTTATCATAATAAGAATGTGTGATCCAATAATTAGACACCTTGCCCTTCAATACATGTAACAAATCATTTTTCAACTTTTTTTTTCATTAGTACTTAATTTCATATGATCATCGCTTGGATT
>BEXV01000654.1:185507-196390 GCA_003118195.1 Hemicentrotus pulcherrimus
TTGCAAGGATATGCGTATAGTAGTCTTCCGTCTCTAAAGAGAGAGAGCCGACCCTACCCCAATAAGAGGCTAACGAACGAAAGAGACGGAAAAATTCGGTCTAGCTTTCTCCGTGAATTTGGTCCTCTCGAAATAAATGGTGTGAGAGAGCGAGACTCGATTTGTGTTTTAGCTGCTGAATGTTCGTTGCGTTGGAGAGGTAGATCTAGATGGGTTTCTCTTATATATAACTGGTAACTAATTTAAATCGGAATTCACTTTTATATAGGAAGAATAAATTGAAGTTAACGTAAGACTGTTGCATTGTTTGCTAAAATTCTAAGATTCGCTCTCCAGTCTCTGTGCATGTGTGGCTGGCAGACGGCTGAGATGAGCGCCGCGCGCCGCATGCTCGGTTTCAGCGCCCCGCCAGGTCCCACTCCGAAGCGCTGCTCTTGGACCAGTCTTTGAAATAACCAGTTAGACTCTAGGTGTGTCTACATCTACCGTAGATCAGGTTTGAAATCAACAGCAGAGGTCAGCGACAAGCTAATTAGGTCAACCGTTAATACTCGATAGATATTGCCACTATATAGATCTAGTCTATGTTAGATAAAGTCTTCTTAAGTTCTTTCTATCTTACAAATAAAGTAACTTTAGTGTGATGCCTGGTGTTACGTGTGTCGGAGAGGCGGAGGACTGGACGCTCGACAACATTCGCATACGTAGTCTACTAAACTTAAGTTAAGCCTTAGGCCTAGACTCTAGGCTTTAATAAGCCAAGGCAAAGCTGTCACTCTCGCCAATGGCAATGCCGTGGATTTAACTTAAATTTGCTAACCAAGTGATCCATCAATCATAATATTTGTCATCTGGTCATTCATGATATTGTCAAACAAGTCTGAAAATAATTTGTAAATATTGCAAGATGTATCAATCATGTAGACTCTAGACTATTATTTTTAACTTCTTCAATGAAATCACCTGTCCAAATAAGAACCAACCTGTCCAGATGCACATTGACATTTCTAACCTAGATCTAGACCTAGTCTACCATTGTTCATAACTCTATCCAGCTTGGTATACTAATAATGGTAGACTGAGCAGATCAAATACTTGGACCAAGATCTAGATCTAGTTGACCTCGGTCTTTGAATCTTGGTCTACATGACCCTAGGCCTTCATAAGATGGATCTGTTTTAAACTTTTGTTTAGTTAGTCTGATTTTTGTATTTTTAAGACGTTCAATATCATTTGTTTAGGACAGTTAAACCTATTTTACCAAGTAAAGTGAAACTTGGTTTGTAAATTGTAGGAAAATTTATTTGTATCACTGTCGATTGATTAAGACTAGATCTATCATCTAGCCCTCAATATCACAAAGTGCAATACACAAGTATTCATTGGCTGAAATGTTATAGCTCATAACATAAGTTTATTTTAAAAGTTAAATAGTTGAATAGATTTGTAAGCCAGTCCACATATAACTGAAGTTTTTTATCTTTGCTTGAAATTTTCTCAATTGAATCAGTGCTCTCTGATAAAGAAGATGTCTACTTCTGAGAAGCATCCTCAATTGACCTGCCAAGAATTAAGTAAGCAATGCAACGATGTTGATTCCAGTTCTGTACAGCTACGCAGTCGTTTGAAACGTCGAAGTCTATGTAAGAACGCATCCTATGGATCATATCAGCCCAGCATGTACAGAAAGGTATGGCGGGGTACCAAGACCCTCCTGCATAGAATGTTGCATTTAAATGCAACTTTGTGTGCAAGAGGCTTTCTGCTGGGATGCTAAAATCTGTTTTCCCCCTTTTTTTTTTTTGGGGGGGGGGGGGTTCGCTCGCTATTCATAAGATCGTTTTTCATAATCGAAGAAGAGGGTCGCTATTCAAAATCCAAAATCTGGGTCATTATGAATAGGGGTCCATATTCATAATACGAGAAGAAGAAATAATAGCGAATAGAACCCTCATTTCGTATTATAAATAGTGATCCTTATGAATAGTGACCCCCTATATAAATTATGAATAGTTACCCCGATTTCGTATTATGAATAGTGAAAACTAGAAAATTTATCTCTCCGTAAATTACTTTACCATTACCGGTATTCCTATTTGTTTTAGTTTTCTCTATTTGATTTCCATTTGATGTTGAAATATACACTTCTGTATAAAACTTATCTTTCTCATGGTAAAAACTACATAACAACAAAAAATATTTTTCAAATTCAGCTCTTACTAAATAATGGTAGGAATACTTTTTTTGTGTGCAGATGTACACCTAAGTTATATTGGTGGTAAAGCAGAGGTTTGAGCAACATATTTTAACCCACCTTTTTATCATTAATACGGTTAGGAATAATTGACTTTTCATTGCTGTTAGAATTACAGGATCTATGTCCTGACATTACCATTCTCATCTTAACTTAATAAGAATCTAATCTATATTGTTTAATTTTCTGGGCTTCTAATTTGACACTCTTTTAGGTTTCAGTTGGAAGTGTTTCACAAAGTTTAGATCAGCATTCAGAAAGTGAACCAACAGGGACGAGGTTTTATCACAGTAGGCTCGAAGAACTCTCAAAAGAATTGGAGACGCTAGATGAACATTTCATTGATAATGATGACGACAGTGATGATGACCAGGAAGAGGTGAAATACTTGCATCCTTGTATATTCTTCAGATTTCATAAGATTTAGATTATTAGTAATCAAGTAAGACTTTGAAGAAAAATAGAAGCCAAAGAAATTGTATGTTGTTATTGTCCTCAAACAGCTACCAGTAGGTAACGTCTCTTCTCTTCTTTTTTTTCTTTATAAATTCTTCTAATCTGCCTATAATCGTCAACAAACCATTGCCAATTACTTTGTTACTACAATTTGTTATAGAAGCAACAAAAGAAGAAAAGAGAAAAAGAAAATTAAAAAAACAATCATAAATATTTGTTCAATATTATTGTATTTTGGAATGCTCAGCTATGAAGCTTCTGCAAATTCGTTAAAACCTTCAGGCCTCTGAGAGTGTGTAAAATAATCTTTACCTGATGCTGAGAACATTGGGGAAAGAGAGCCCTCTCTTGTCAAGATATATGTAGTTAAACTGCTAATAATTTATTTTTAACCCAGATGTAAATCATCTACCTTAGGGCTTCTCAAGATCCGTACTGCCGGGGAGGCTCTGCTTATTTTAAACTGTAACAATTGCCCTTAGATCAAATATAAACCTAATATAAGCCTCATTTTCTTCAGTTACACTTGTCATTACTGTATTTTTTAAGAGCAGTTAAGATAGGGTTTGGACGTGTAATTGTATGATGTTTCATTTTATAGGAGTGGGACAACTGCCAAAGAGGAGGAGTCAACATCTCCGCATACAGGTGGCTACCAAATAGTGAGGAAATTGATGATGACCATCTCCATGAACCACAGGACTTCTTGGATGAAATTGGTATGTCTCTATCTAGGTTCAGTGACACATGCTCCAGCAACAGTTGTTCCACGGTCAATTCCATATCAAATATACATACCGGTACTGGTATCTGTTGACATAAATTTTTAGTTTAAAAATCCAACAAGCAAGAAAATGTGTGGTTTGTTATTTACCAAACTAGGCTTTAAAAACAAAAAAGTTGCAGCCAGTGCCAACCCATTTGTTGCTCTTTTCTTTCTCATCATTCTTTATTGCTACTTTTGCATACTTATACATGCATAATTGGTCCATCATTCTTTCTCAAAAATACTACTATTTTAAACAAAAATCTCTATAGGGCTTTCTTATCCATTGCTTTTCTTTGTCTTTCTCTGTTTCTCTCTCCCATCCTATTCCTAGTTTTATTTGTCTGTCTCTTCTCCTTACTTATTGTCTCGTAATCCCTCTTCTCTCCTCTCTCTTTCTCTCGCTCTCTCTCTCCCTCTCCCTCCTGTCTCTCCTTCTTCCTCTCTAAGTTCATATCAATGACTATATAGTCTTATTAATCAAAAATGTAACCATAATTAGCATTTTTTTCTCAAGGAGAAATAGTTTGAAACTTGGTATGGCTTGTTCCACATTTTCAGCAGATAGCAACGAAGGGATACATAAGGAAGCCTGGAGTTAAATATTATGTCTTCACTAATGAAAATTGTTCAAGTTTTTCATCATCGAAGTGCATTTTATAGATATATTAACTGCTATGAGAGGCATTGCTGTTTCTATTGGCTCAAGGGCGAGCCTCAGGATCATATCAGGATGTAACGTCCCAGAGAGCCAGTATAGAAATAGCTATGCTTCGAATATTAAAGCAGGCAATATATGCCAAATTCACAAACAATTCTACAAAGAATTCTTATCTTTTCTTGAGTAAAGACTGGTTAAACATCACAGAAAATCTGAGACAGTGTCTGTAAATGTTCGCTGAAAAGTTACCTGTATGTTATGATCATTCGAGAAACGCAGACATAAAGCACTGTAGGGTACCGGTATTCACACTCGCACCATTTTTTTTTTTTACACATAAACCAATGGGGATCTCAGCAAAATTTATTTATGCGGCCCGTTATCCAAGGCAACGGGCATCTTTGAAAAAACTATTGACCAGTAGGCGAGCATGGCTAAAATCACCACTCCAATTTTGACCCATCAGATGACTAGATTCATTCAACATACTAAAGAGAGGTAACATATGCCCACCTTCTACTCAAATCTAAGCCTGATGCTGGGCTAAAGCTTTTGACCAAAATCTAACTCGTTTCTTTGTTTAACATAATTTTAGACAAAGGGTTAGGTTTGAATGAATTAGTAGAATACAAACAGGTGTCTAAAACTGCTTTTGTTAAAAAAACATCTCGGCAAATATGAATATGAATATAAAATTTGAATAACAATACTCAAATATCAAATGTGCAAAATAAAAATGGGACAAAGTAGGTTGAACCGTCCTCCCAAATGCAAAATTCTGATCCTGAATTTATGAAACCTTTCAAGCAAAAGATGAAAATTATTAATAAACTTTCTTGTTTTAAAGGATGCAATGAATGGCTTCTAATCTGTAATGACCTCTGTGTATTAAAGGCATTGTTTTACCATGCTAAATCTGAAATGCATAGCCCTAAATGATATCAGTGTCTGTGATATGGTGTAATATTGAAGCCCTAACAAAATTGCGCTTCAAAATGATCATGAAGTGCCTCAAAAAAGCACAAATCTTTGAATGACCGGTTTTACCATATTTATTTTCCCCAATAGACTGTAGTGTTATAAAAACCTTTGAAATTTTGATTTTCCAATCATATATATCTTGATAATCAGATAGGAGATCGGCTTCTAAAAGTCATGGGATTCATGACTGACCTAAAGGTTTATGATTATTATTGCAGCATGAGCTTAATCCAGGATGTTGTTTCAGAATCTAAGGCAATGTTACTGAGTCACTTCTAATAAAGCATTCTTTGCATTGAGAACAATAAGAGTAAGTGTCAAATTACCTGAATCCATTTACTCTCAACTTTTTAGCTATAATGTATGAGGAGTTGAGCACACATCCGGAACGACTTTGCTATTATTTAAGATATTTTATAAACCTTCTTGTATTCGGTTGATCAACCATGTAAGACTTGAAATGAAATTGAAAAAAAGAAAAATCCAAACCGATACTATATTGTTTAGTGATTTCAGTTTGAATCGTCCATCGACACCAATGTCATTTTGGAACACATTATACATTTGCCACTCTTTCCTAGACGTATGAATGTGTTCCTGGTAGCAGGATAATACCTTGGTCACATCGATGAGACCGTCACCGGACCAACTTCACTATAACATTATCCCTAAAGGCTAAAACTCAGTCAGTTTGGAGTGTATCTTGAGTCAGTTTGGCTGCACGACTAAGGTATCAACGGTTACAATCAATGCTGATTTACATCATATTTATTCTCAGTCAGTGCTTTTAATGCAGTTCAGTTCATTTTATGTAAACAATGAATTTTTTTCAAAATCATTCTATAAGGTCAGGTGGATGATAAGATAGAAGTGTTCCATCCCAGTCCAAAAAGCGCCACCAATGCTGAGAGCGAAGCTGGAACCAAGAGTTATTGGAATCCTCAAAGATGATCCCTTCAAACATGGTTTCTGATGAAATACATCTGGGGGGTGTTTCACAAAGACTCAGATCGACTTTAAGTTGGACTTAACTGTGGTAGGCCGTTCATGCCACTGGTTGCTCTCCCAATTATGATAATTAGATAGTACTTTCTTCAATAATGAACTACCTGGTATCCAAAAATGTAAATTCTGTAGATAAGTGACCACGATTTTTACGTCCCTTGAGAAACCAATGCCAGAAATGGTTAGAGGAACCAGTGGCATGAAAGGCCTGCCATAATTCAAGTCCAACTTAAGTCGATCTTAGTCTTTGTGAAAACACTACCCTGGACTTTAATGTTGTTTTTATTGTCACTTACAGGGTCAACTCTTCATAGTCAGGTTGATGATGAGATTGAAGTCTTTCGTTCTAGTCTCCACTCCATGATTAGTCAACAGCACCATCGGTGCAGGGAGCTATGGAATCAAGAGCTAGAGGAATCAATCTCAAAGATGATCCCTTCACATATGGTTTCTGATGAACAGGTTAGAATAGTGGCGAATGTGAGGGGGACTTGACCAGCCTGTGCCCCATCCTTTAACAAAACCCAATGTAGCATCCTAAGTTTGCCCCAAGCTCCCCCCCCCCAAAAAAAAATGCCCCCTTTCAAATTATCGACCCAAAGACCAACAAAAAAGTGAAATCAATTCAGAATGTAGAATGTCTTATAATAGTACATTTGCAATGGGTTTTTTTCTTCAATTTCACATGCAAAAATTTTTAATGGGCATAATCATTTCCATTTGATAAATTTTCTACAAATTATTTTTTAAACGACCTGATTTAATTCAGTGATTCTGCTTGTCGACAGTTATGTAATGAAATTAAAATGGTAAAAAGTATAATGATATGATTCTCAACTTGTACAATCTTCACCCCTGCTTTTGCCTTTTGCTTTTTTCATAATTTTCTGCTTATATTGCTTCTTTGTTATTGCAATGCGGTTCATACCTTGTTTTTCTTTGTCATTCCTATTTTTCTCTCTTTCTATTTCTACTCTCTTCTTCTTTTTCCTATTTTCTTTTTGTTCTCATCGGTTTATTTATTTTTTTCTTCTTCAATATTTTTTTTCCACTTTTTAAAAATAAATTCTCTCTCTGTCCCTTTTTATCTTTCTCCCTCTCCCTCTCTTTTTCATTGTTGTAATTCTCATTTCATTTTCTTTGTTCCCTTTTCCTCTTTCTTCTTATTCCCTTCCCGACCCCCTTACTTTCTGCAGTCCTCTGGTCATAGTCCATGCCAGACAGTGCCTCATAACTCAGGCTCACAGGAGATGTGGTCTTCAGGTAGGTCCTCTCCTTTAAAGGCCCACGCGGTACTACATGTAGCTACTTGCTCCCTCTATCTAGAAAACAATGCCTAAGATGTGACCATTGGTCCCCCCATGATCCTCTTTTTCTTATGTTAATTGAGAGCTGATTTGATAAGATAACCACCTGTCCAGTGACCTTGCAGGCTGGTCTAATCCCTCCTGTACACTAGTACAGATGGGCTTTAAACCATCACAATTTAGTGAATTGCCATTTGGTCTACAACCGGTTCATCTACTACCAATAAGTCTAATAATAATTTCACAATTATTATTAGACAAACTGGGAATTAGACCGACTGGAAATTAAACTAATTGGGGAGTACCGTATACCAAATGGCAATAAACCATCCCAATATCCAATGGGACAAATCATCCTTTTCTACTTTCTCTTTTTTTCTTTCTTTGTTTCTTCTTTTCTTTCCCGCCTCCCATGTTGGAGGAAGGGCACAAAAATATCCTTGCAATTTTCTGGCCAAACTAATATTTTGTTTTACATTTCTTTCTTTCTTTCTGTGATTTAAAAAACACACAAAAAAACCTACATACAATCCTCTGACTTGTTTCACTTTTATTTGAAAAAATATTTAATAGGCTCTATATGCATTATTTATGACAAAACATACACTCTTACAATCATGAAAGTGTTTGATAATTTATCTTATTTATACAGACCTTTTCCAGAATTCTTCAGATCAGCAAAAAATGTAAGTTTTATTTGGTACTGACAATATTATCTACATTTGCATTATCGGCGCACATTTTATGATAAAATAATTTGAAAAGTTGCCTTTCCAATTTTCATACTTACTGTCATTTTTAATTAAGTCATATGCATTTTGTGATTAAAATCAGTGATAATTTCAGAGGTAAAAGATATGTAATTTATCTTATTGACTATTTCTAAAATTGTGACTCACATGGAAATTAATACTTGCTACATGTATGTTTCTTGATGTAATGTGGTGATCATGGCAGAAGTATGTGATGGGACAGAATGTTTTTGTGAACATAGTTTTACTGAATCTTTTTTCGTTCATCTTTTCAACAGTGAAGCCATGTCAACGTCTACAGCCAGTATACATGGTGATGAGGGGTCAGTGCACTTTGTACCAAGCCTAGAAATAAGTGATGGGTAAAAAAAACCTTTTTATCTCTCTCTCTCTCTCTCTCTCCCTCTCTCTTTCTATATAGATATAATTATCTATGTATCTCTCAATTTCTGTTATTTTCTTTGTCGTTCTCACTATCGCTCTACAATATACCATTAGTCCCCCCTCTTTTTACCTGATATGTATAAATTCTCCATCATTTCAATTGAATAGATGAAAGAATAAATGTTATTCATAATTGTAAACACATATCAATGATGTATGAACTATGATTTTCATAGTTTAATGTAAAATATGCTTAATATGTTTTCGGTGCAGAATTGATCTCTTATTGGTGCTATTGCCTCATTATCCTACTTTCTCTTTCCTTGTCTCTCTCTCTCTCCCTTTCTCTTCTCTCTCTCTCTTTCACTCTCTCTTTCTTTCATTGTCTTTCACCTATATTTGTCTTTGTGCATGCATTTTCCCACAGGCCATCGTTAGATGCAGAGTTGAACGGGTTAACTATACAGCTACTTTCTTCTGCGCTCACCATCAGTAATGCCTTGCACAGACAAGAATATGCCACAAGACCATGACACACCTTTTCACCTTGCATGCAACGGTGGTTTAGATACAGGGGGTGGGGGCAGGAGGAAGTCCTCCCCCCCCCCTTCCTACACTGAATGGCAAAACAAATTGGAAAGAGGGCGGAGAGAAATAAAATGTGGGAGAGAAAAATAAATGCACGCCCTTTCATGCCCCACTCGATGGCCTTAATATTTTTAATTCTAACCTGCTGGTAGATCCCTCCTAGCTCCTCCCCCTCCCCCACTACCAACAGTGCCCCCCCCCCAGTTGCTAGACCTATGCTTTATCACTGTGTGTGTGTGTGTGTGTGTGTATGATTATGATGTATACCGTACATCTTATCTTTGTGTTGTACAATGTAGTTGTGTTTGTATGAATTTTAGCATAGTTGCCTCCACAAAATATTTTAGAATATTACCATGACAAACACATAATATCATTTTGGTTAAGCTCCTACTTAGCATTCACTAAATCCATTACAAAATGTTCAACTGATGTGTTTTGGACATCAGAATAATCAATATGAAGAAATACTGGGTGACAAATTTCCTTAAAAATACATTCTGAAGTAACTTTAGGCCCCTCCCCCCCTGTGATCTTGAAATGCCAGACACTGACCAATATGCTTATTGCAAGTATTTTTTGGACAGATTTAAATACAATTCCAAGACTTTAATTTTTTATTTTTTGTTTGTACTCGATGACAATGATTAGTACCTAATTATGTATGAGAGTACTATTATGTAGCCACTATTGACAGAAAGCTAGATAGTCATTACAAGGTAATTGACCTCATTTTTATCATTACATAATTTCAAGTATTTTTTTATCTAGTAATTGCATAGTTATATAGAGAAATAGTTAGGACCAAAATAAAAGAACAGCTTTTATTAAGAATATAAACTGAAGCATTTTCGCCTGGCACTCATCAGAGTATAGGACAGAAATAAATAGAAATTTGTTTTAATTTTGATCAGTGCCTGATGAAAAGCTCCAGTACATCTTTATCTAAAGTGATGGATCCAAACAAAATGGATTATAACTGTAACATCATTCCTTACAAAGGGACTGATTCATAGGCTTCATATTTCATGCTCTCTTCAAAAGTTAAAAAATACATCTGTCCTGCCACTTAATACATATAGAAGTCTACTGTCTTTTACTTTACTCTTTGTTCATAAAATGCATCTATCGCGATCGACTGCTATAAGTTGATTGCCTTGATGTTTACTCTTGTGCTCCTGCTTAGTTATATATCTTGCGGCCCATTGGTTCGCTGATCTCCAAAATAACGGAAGGAGAATAACAGGAAGAGGATATGTCATCACACTTTCTATCCAAAAGTCTAAATTTTTAATTAATTAGTAAGCGTGAATCTTCGCTGAACTAAATTGTTTTCGCTTACCTTTTCTGTCATGCAGGCAGTTACACAAATGTGTACATATAAGTATACCCCACCATATGAAAATGAAGCCATGGTTCTTCTTTGTTGCAATCTCAGACATTTAAGATACTTCAGAAGAAACTGTATTACCATGCTATGAAATATTTGCTTTTGTTTTCTATAAGTCTGAAAAATAAACCATCAGTAAACACATTAATATTTTTACATTTTTAAAACCATATGATAGTGATTCACAGCTTTTTTTTTTTTGGTGCCATATTTTTGTTTTGAAAACATTGAAAGGCCTTTTAACACATGATTGCAAAAACTTTCAAAAAGAAAAGGAAAAAACTCGAAAGTGCTTTTAAACGCTTTGTGAAATGTCTTGAGACTCTTGACATTATAATA
>BEXV01000655.1:7695-40728 GCA_003118195.1 Hemicentrotus pulcherrimus
GTGGTATATAACGATTTAATAGACTTGAAGATTAATTATTCAGGTAAATTTGTGGTAGCCACTGTGAGTATTGAAACAAAGGAAATATACGTATCCCCACAGAAATGCCCCTAATCAATAAATAATTAGAATGTTTAGCTTACATTTAGTATGTAATAAAATTGGCATGTACTTGTAGTATCATGTTATGTCTGGTAATTATTGAGTTATTAATTAACAATACTTGATTTTGTTTAGCTTTTGTAAATATATTGTCTAAAAACCTGAAGTGATTGAATATTCTCTCGATGATTCAGATGCCGGTGGGACTGTTGTTGAGATATGTCCCTTCTCTGAAAGACCACGGTCAGGCGTCACTGTTCGCTGGACTCAGTCGAAACTGGTCACTACTCATAGAGTTGGATTTGATGGGAAAGTGGATCTGAAATGCACCAAAGCAGGAACAGGAATGGGTTACTACGCTACACATCTTCCTGTTTTAGGTATTGTATCAAGTAGTTTGTCCTGTTGTTCCACAATATTGGCTGTTTTATATCTTTTTAATATTTGATTACACACATATTGTCTTGTCTACCTCTACAAGCGTTTTAGGTATTTTATCGAGCAGTTTGTCCTAATTTTGTTCCACAATATTGGCTGCTCTATATCTTGTTTTCTCCATTAACTTTTTAACTTTGGATTACACACGTGCTTTCTGCTCTACCTGTTGACTACTTTCCATTACCCTTATCTTGATGAAAATCCTCATCACTGTAACAAGTATTGGTATCAGAACCTGTCATAATCATTATAATCATAATTATCAGCAGTACCATTATTATCATCATTATCGTCGTGATCATCATCATCTTTATCAGCTTCATCATCATCATCATCATCAACAGCATTATCATTCTGATCATCACCACTCCTTTTTTCTAAAAACTGGTACTTTATATGTCATCCTCCGTGTTCATCTCCTTTATTTCATTGTTATTATGGTTCATCCTCTCATTATATACCACATTGATGTATCATAATAAACAGTGATTTGCTATACAGAGTGTTCCTGAGAAAATAATAAAAAAAAAGCTTTTGGATCTGAAATTACTTATTTACTTAATTGCTTAGTATTCATTTTTTTTTGGATTATATGTACTCCATTGGAAAGCTCATGCTACCCTTTAAAAAAAGTATTACATCAAAACCATGTTCAAGAAGTCACTCGATCAAGATCAATTTCAGACACTCTGTAGTAGAAGTGTTACAGCATATGTAAATGGCTGCTAAATGTGGTTTATTATGCTCTTTAAGGAAGGGAAATTATATGGAATTATTTATCATTGCAAATACATATCATTTAAAAGCCCTTAATCTCTTATATTTTTTTTAATGACTTTCGATTTTTTTCATTTATTGATGTAATCAACTTTATTTGATTATTTGGTAAAACAAACAATATCAACTGTGAACTTCATTTTCTTTTGAAATAGCCATTCAATTTAAGAATTCTATTCATTTATAATGTCCAACCTGCCTCTTAACTTCATTGATGTGGTTGTTTTGATAACAGGTAAAGAGGTTGGTTTGAAGGTTGGAGATCTGGTAGCTATTACTCTGGACAGTGAAACATTGCATATTATGCAACAGATGGGTGGGCGAGAGTGGTTACCAGCAATGGGAAATGTGAGTAGCGTGATATAAATACACATGATAAGATAAACAAACAAACAACAAATGTGCGCAGACAAAGGAAAGCCATAAAATAAATTAGAAAATGATTAAACAACTTTTTAACATGTAAATTTAGGTAAAGGAAATGTTAACGAGTACAAAAAATAACAGCGATCGAATAAATGGATGCAAAAATATCTAAAAACAAGTAAGAAAACAAATGTTTGACAAACTAACATAAACGAATTATCTATTTGCAGCAGAACACACTTTTTGTGTTACAGAGGCGTTTTGAATAACATTAGTAAAGTCAGCTATACAGCCTGTATGTGATGCAAAAGATAATACAAAAAAACAAACACCAATAGCTTAGTACACGTAAAGTACCCCCAAAATACATGAATACCTAAATATATATATATATATATATATATATATATATAAAAGTGCGAGAATTCTCAACTCTGACATGACACACCGACAGCCCAACACACAAGCAAGAACCTGAAGAATGCCTCACAAGCCGAAAGCTCGCAATAAACTTGTAAAGTACAGCTACGTCTCACGTTCCTAGACCATTTTCTTCACGCTTATATATATATATATATATATGTGTGTATATACTGTAACGTACATAGTACAATATGGTTGCTGTTATAAAATGAAATATATAATGATCATTGTCACTTGGAATATCTTCTGATTCCATTGATCTTCTTTTCACACTCTTTACCCTTCCAGCTGTATGGGAAGGTTGCCAAGGTTACTGGTATCACCTCAAGCGAGAACGCAGAGGTCACTTACCCTGAGAGAAAAGAACAACCTTTTACCTTCAATCCAGATGTACTGAACAAGGTATGATCTGAAGTTGTACGTCACTTGCTCTTGCGACAATTGCTCTGCAGTAATTTCTAACTTCCACCTCCGACCCAACACTATTGCTAATCCAAACCCTAAAACCAACTCTAAGTAGCCCTACGCAAAAGTTGCCAGAGAAATTTTAGGAGCATCATGGTATGAACTTTGATTAGAGAAATGCCATGGAGAAAGTTAATAGTAAAATAAATCGATGTTTTTTGTAATACATTGCATTAAACATGTAGTGTAGTGTAAAAGGGGTCTATTGAAATGTACATAAAGAAGTGAAATAGTATTGATGATGACTATTGATATGTTTCTTGAATTGAGGGATGTACATGGTCTATAGTCTATACATATTCTATTTATTTACGTTTACACACATGTAATTTCACATCTGCCGAAGATTTATTTATACTAAAAGCCGTCTGTACTAGTTTGTCTAGGAGGGATTACACCAGGTGGCTATCTTATCAAATCAGCTCTCAATCAACAGAAGAAAAAGAGGATCATGGGGGACCGATTAGGCAATGTTTTCTATATACGGGGAGCTAGTAGCTACAAGTAGTACAGTGGGCCTTTAAGTTGTCATGTTTACTCACTGTAAATCTCTATGTTTTCTGTTTACGAAAAACAAACCTATGAAGATGCTGGCTTCAAGCAATAATCTGAATTGAAATTCTTCGTTCTTTTCTAATGAGTAAAGTAATTCCTGGTTTAACATATATATTTTTCAATTATTTCTCTATAAAATCATCCTTATTTTACCAATCCCTTACCTGCAAATAATACGTTTGCTGTAGTACTTTTTATAAAATAATCATAAATTGTTCTCCAACCCACATCTAAAAACTTATTTTTTTAACCTGAAATATAAAAATAAGTATTATAGCTCAACAAACATCAACCTCGAGGAAATTAAATAATACAATTTTATTGACCCTGAATCTTCTTTCCATAACATTGGTATCGCATCATAAATATCAATAACCATAAGCAAATTTTTACCTTTCATACCGAGGATCACAAAATATTGAACAGACTTAACATGAGCTTTCTCAATCAAGTGATTCACTTGAACAATCCCTTTTTTCAAATAAGTATCTACCAAATATAGTTTTTTTTTTCCATTCATACATATATTCCTATTATCAAAAATAATTGGATACATATAACCGTCCAAATATCTTAAACTATTTGTATCTTGCCATGCTTGCAACATTTTCATATAGTACGGTGGAGTATCTAAAACAAACTCATTCTTTTTTTAAATACCATAATCACATAAAAATATAAATCTTACATCTACGATCTGTAAGCAATAATCAAAAAATGAATTCTATCCCCAATTTTTTTTTCTCCATATAAAAGACGTTTTATCCATATTATGCGTTGTATTTTAAGGGAAATTTCAAAATTATTCATTCTTAATCTTGCAAAGTGATAACCTGATACATTATCGCCCGTTTAATTCGATCATTTCCCCTAAATATAAATTCAAGAGAAATTTTTGCTACTTCTTTGTACACCCAATGAGGGACAGTAACGAAAGATGGGAAACAACTTAATTTTGAAAGCGCATAAGTTTTTAACAAATGTATTTTTCCCATAATATTTTTGTTTATTCTACTTAAAATATCTTTATAATTCAAAAAATCATTAGTTCAAATGATTCAAAACTATATTGTAACCTTCTAACCGAATCAATATCCTTCAAAAATATTGTCATATCGTCTCATATAACACTTGACAAATTTTACATTTTCTAAATTTAGTCCCTTTATTACCGTTGTCCCTTGTCATCGCATGAGCCTAAAATTCGATGGCAACCAAAAATAAATAGGGCGACAACGGACCCCCTGCCCTACTCCCCTTTTTTTCTTCGAAATACCCCCTGGAGTGACCACCGTTCAAAACTACCTATCCCCTTATACAATAGTTTTACCCAAGAGCAAAATGAAACTCCAAAACCGAACAATTTCAATATTTGAAATATATATCTATGAGATACAGAGTCGAAAGCTTTTTCAAAATTACCTGCGCATAAAAACCCTTTCCCTTGTTCCCCCGTAATGCTTAGAATAAAATAACATATCATCTATCAATCGTACACATACACACACACACACACACACACACGCTTTCCCACACACTCTCTAAAACACAATCCCTCTCTCTATCTTTATTCTCTCTCTAAAACAGTGTATCATTTTCATCATTTTCTCCATTGAATATATATTTCCAGGTTCCTAGGCTAGGTAAAGGAGACCGTGTGCAGATCAATAAAGACTTAAAGTTTGTGATGAATCTTCAAGAAAATAGTCAAAATGGATGGGTGAATGGCATGGAAAAGGTCAGTGAAATCAAACTGTTATTAACAATATGAAGTTGTGTATGACTTGTGAAAACTGTATGTGCCCATAAAGTAACAAGTCCGGTACCAGTAATAGAGCCCCACTTTGTTTGGGCTTGGCATGAACCAGAGAAGAAAACTTAATGTAAAACCTCTCCCATTTCAAAAATATTACTTATGAAAGGAAAAACGAATAAATGGACCGATTCTATTGTTGCAAATTACCTCCAAAATGTTTAATATGTTTAAACCAAATTCATGACTCTACTGTAGCTTCATAGGTTATGATTCTGTCGATAATTATTGCATTAATAATTACACGATACATGCAATGCATGTGCTGGAAACAAAATAATGAAATATAATTGGCTTGGCGGTTACTAAGATTCCAATCTTTCACAAGTATCAAACAGTATGACTCAAGACATTTAAAATCTGTCATGACTATGATTGTATTAAATCAAAGCTGATCATTCATTTTAGGCAGTGCCACTTTGTTAATTATGGCATAGGAAGGTCTTACTATATTTCTGACTGTCGATTTGTGGTCTTTCTAAGAAACTCTTTGCGACCCAGGATTAAATTGTTAATATGGAATCCTATATCAATACGGATCAACTACAATAAATTAAATAATACAAACAGTAAGACCTGTATAATAGCTTCTTTTAATGAGAGTATTTTTTAATTGAACTTGAGGGTTTCAAATCTTGTATTATAAATCATTATTATATTCAACTTTGGTTTTCTTGGAAGACTGGTAGCAAAAGCTTGTATTTAACAATTCTGTAGCCTTTCTCCAAATATATATGTATATATATATATAAATATATATATATATATTGAACCCTTGTGATTATGAGTGTCACGTGAGAGTTAGTTATCAAATTGGATACTCTCTAATATTACCTGTTTATATATTAAACGTTACATCATCTCGGTTTCAATCTCGATACTCCATTTCTATTACAGTATCTAGGAATGGAAGGGACAGTGATGAACCTTATAACAGCCATGTGTGATTGATTGGTTTGGAGAGGATAAAGCCTTGTGATTTTGATGTAAGAGTGTTCCTTTTAAAGACGTTTCACTACGTGCAAAATGGATTATTAAACATTATGTCTTTTTCCAGTGTCTAGGAATGGAAGGGGCGGTGATGAACGTTGATTCACAGTACAACTGCCGGGTGCGATTGATTGGTTTGGAGAAAATGTGGTCATGGCATCCCTGCTCCTTGATCCTCGTCAAGAAGAACTCATCAGATGATGACAAGCAGAGTGCTGAATCTGCAGACCTCAAGCTAGGTGGGTTGGGATATTTAATAACCTTGCTGCTACCCTTGTCAGAGACAATTTCCCTTGGCAACTTTCGCTGTAGTCCCCCATGTTTGATATTAGCACCAAGGCTATTTTCTTCACGGCTGGTGAGAAAATTGGACCCTGCTTCATAAAACACGATGTCCTTTGGCATGATATTAATCTACATTCGCAACTTTCCATCCTGGTGTTAAATGGTTAACTGGAAGGAAGTGAATGTCAATATTTTCGGATTTGCACATGAACTTGCAAAATGGTGCCTGGCCGAAATACTCCCCAGGGAGCAGAGTATGCGCGCTTTAATGTGGGGATTAGCAACCGAATCTAATGACTCTGATATATATTAGTAATTACAACGTATTAAGTGCTTAATAGGAAACGTAGTATTAAGCACCATACACATGTTGATTTTGTGATGATTGGTATCTTATATTACCGATCCAGATGGAAGTGGACAAACTGAAATCCACAAAGCCTTGCTATCACTTCTCGGAACAGATTCAGGCGAAATAGGTGAAGGAGGTAATGTAATAAAACCAGGTTATGGTATATAAGTTGCATTTTCAAATTTCACTTTGTATATTATGACTGTGAGTCCATATCTGGTTTGATTAATTTTGATTAATACTGATGTGTCATTATTTTGTGAAATTTCATATTCTTCTTTGCCATTTACTTAAATATTTCCCCTCCTTTTCCTTTCATCTTTTTTCTTGCGCTTAGAAACATTAGTATTAAGCGCTTAATAAATATAATGTATTATCATTATTTTTAATGTGTGGGTTAGTAACCGAATCCAACGATTCTGGTAAATAATAGTAATTACAATGGCAAGTGCTTAGGAACGCAGGATTAAGTCTCATACAAATGTTAATATTGTTATTATTAGTATCTTCTATAACTAATCTAGATGGACGTGGTCAAACTAAAATGCTCAAGGCCTTGCTATCACTACTCAAGACAAAAGCTAGCAGCTCATCCGATAGTGATTCAAGTGAAGGAGGTGAAGAATCTCAACTGATCAAGGCCGCTAAGAGAGGCAATGTTGAACGTGTCGTGGAGATTCTATCAATATCACCAGAAAAGGTAATCCCATTTTACTTTACAACTGTAAATCCCAACACTTTCAAGGCATTAAACTTTTGTGAATGTTGCCCACTCACGATTTTTATAATAGTGTTATGCAATTAACATGTTCTTGTTTTCCAAAATATCTTTCAATACGGAGTTGAATTATTTACATGTACATCGAGTTCCCAGTAGAAGTTTTATTATCGCAACTGAAATAATACTTCTAAGCTGCTTCATTGATCGGGAATGTATCTTTTTGCACATCACATCCTTTAAAGGCAAGCATCGTGGTATATTGGTGAAGGCTCATGACTATCATATACATGAAAAGATCCGTGCTCAATGCTTGCATCCTTGGACATGGTTTTTAAACCAAATTCTTCCCTCTTAAGCCAAGTATATCATATGGGTAATGCGTATGGCTAATATTCCGATCTTCTTCTCAATCGCCTCTCTGTCGGTCTCACACTATTCTTACAAACATGACGGTCAATTACATGTAATACGGTCAACGTTCTTTCATCTATGCATCTGCATTTCTTTGGAACAATCTCCCCCTTCAAATGCAATGCTATTTTTTTAAATATATTTAAATGAATGCTAAAAGCACGTCATTATAAAGTCTTGTTCCTGAAAAGCCCTTTTGACCTTTTGCATTTAATTTTTTTTGTAGATTAACGTAGGATACTATTATTTCATAATGCAATTTGTAATGAAAATTATGCTTCCTTTACTTTCAACTATTTTCCTTTAAACCGCATAAAGGCAAGGCGGTATAGATATTTCTTATTTTTATAATTATGTATATTAATCGCAGGGATACAGGATAGAGCCATATTGATATTAGTGAGGCTACCGTAGTAAATAACTTTGTATCATCATGATTATTATATCACAGGCAAATGCAAAAATTGGAGAGAAGACAGCCCTACACATAGCAGCTGCCCAGGGTCATCTTGAAGTAGTCCAGGCACTTATTGAGTCAGGGGCTGAGATAGAAATCACGGATGATGATGGGGACACTCCGCTGTATTACTCTGTCGGAGGGTAGGTCATGTGGCAACCATATTTAAATGACATTTACTCCAGCACTAATCGCTATGGTGACCCTTGCTCGGACAATTTCTTGTCGAATGTAAAGGGTTAAGGCTCGCCGCAAAGAAAACAAACGCTGAGGTTTGTACATCTAGATGTATGGAAAATGTGGGCAACTAAGGTCCTGGGCATATGGAAGTCACATTAATGTGAGGTGTAAAACACTTTATGTCATCGTAAAAAGACGCTGCAGTTTTCCAGGTCATATCTGAACGAGACCCGAGGTTATGGATGTGTTTGGATTTTAAGTAAGGCTTATGTTAGGGCTAGGGTTAGGTATAGTGTTTGCCTCAGGGTTGATTTAGGAATTCAGTTAGTGTAGGAAGTTACTGCAGACATATTGGAGCAATTGTCTTGCAATTTTGAAAGATGCATGTCTGATGTGATATACAATAGAGACTTTTAGATTTGCGTGGAATGATACGTATGACGTCCATTCAAGGCAGTGCATTAAAAGGACGTCGATCGTAGCAATCCACGTTGTCGTTCGGCAAATCTAAAAGTCCCTAATGTACGTCCAAAGCCCTGTAGAATTTAGTGGGTACGTCTAGTGGATCACATGGTTCTAAGTCCTGCCGCAGCCCACTGATGTCCTTTGGCAAAATATTAATCTTTGTTTCATACTCTCCACCCACGTGATGTAAATGGCACCCGGTAAAGGAATATTTTCCGTGAGTGCATTATCAGGGCAACTCAGATATAATGCCAAGTTATAGTACTGTACTAAGAAACATAATTGAGCGTAATATAATTTTTTTTCCTTCTTTTTCTTCTTCTCCTTTTTGTTATTATTACTTTTAGAACAGAACCCTCTCTATGTAAATGTGTGTTTCATTTTTAAACCATACCACAGAGATGAACCAGCTATCACAAAGTATTTGATTGGTAAAGGAGCGGATATAAACAGAGGTAATGATAAAGGAAGGAGAGCGATCCATGAAGCAGCTGTGAGGGGGTTTGTTGACTGTGCTAGAGTCTTGATTAACCATGGATGTGACGTTAATGTACAGGTATGTATGAACTTGGCCATTATTATTATAGATGTGAAAGTGATCGAATAAAGGGGGCTGCAGCCTATGTGATATACAACATCAGAGACAAGTCGGCCAGCACGTGAGACCAACAGCCCACGAGATCGACTCACAATGCCAAGTCTAGTGAACCTTCTGAAAGATAGACTCACCCATACTTTTGTTGATGGTTGGCCAAGTTGATATTGTCGGTCTTGGGGGCTGTCGTTCTTGTAGGACATTGGTGTCATTGGCTTCCGGTTTCATGGCTATCGGTGTACTGGGATGCCAAGATAAAGCTATATCGTGTGGATTAATGAGAGGTATAGTTCATACAGACTTTAATTGTTAACTGGATGACCGCAACCATGCATGTACAAAATTATCCATACAAAATATCAGCAACGTTAACATGATTATATAAAATTGCAATGATTGGATAAATAAAATGCAAAGTAAAAGGTAGAGCTATTTAAGATATTGAGAAAGAAGTATTTTAAAAGAAGCAAATTGCCCCAGGTGGGATTCATTGTCCTCTGGGGTAGTATTAGTTTTAATATAAAGATTTTAAAAAGATCATCGAACATGCAGTTTATTAGAGCTAAAGTAGTTCAACTTATAGAGTAAAAATTACATTCCATGAAAGTACATTGATAACACATTCAAACATATCGAAAACTGAACGAGTATTATGAAAGTTACATGCAATTTACAAATTCCATTGTTAATATAAATTGCCCTTATTTTGGGGTGAAACAGATATTTGAGAATCAATAACACATGTTTATTGAAACAATGGGTTGCCCATGAAGATTGATGGAGATTGTGATTTTCAAACCATGAAAGATATAAGGTTCCTACAGAAGACATAGAGCTAAAATCTGTACACGCAGCCGAAATTAAATTGTTTGGGAGGAGTTAATATCTTTTAAGAATATAACTATCACATCCATGAATTCAATTACTTAATTTGGCGATAGGTAAATGAAAGCGTTTACTCAACATGATATTGTAGTTGGTTGGGATGCCTATCGTACAAGGCAATCAATTACAAATAGAGAAGAATTGGAAATATGACATTAATGTTTCATAAATTCCTTTTATTTGATATAAGGATACAGAGAAAGATACTCCCCTCCATGACACTATAATCAGGAGCAAGGTAGATGTCACTGAACTATTGGTAAAAGTTCCAGACCTTGACGTGACACTGGTTAACAAGAGAAAGTTCACAGCTCTACAGTTGGCAGCTTTCATGGACAGACCAGAGTAAGTACTACCCCGGTCGTATCCCCTCATACTGATCTTGAATTTCATGCAAAAAAGGGTTGATTTTCAGCGGTGTTAGTATGTGTGAAAGAGCATGACATTTCATCGCACACAAGCAATGTGTTTGTACCTGTGTTCGGAAAAATAAGATACTTTCTGAAATTCGTACTCGATAAGCGCCCAAATAGAGCTTTATTTAGAGCCCATTTCTAACCTTCTTTGTCTGGAAAAGTTCTTTAATGTATGAAAAATAGAGGGCTGTTTTTTTAGTTTTGCTTATGAGCTTGTTTATGTGAAGGTGCTATATAAATATATTAATATGTATTTACGTATGTATCATGGTTTGACCTTTGAATATGATATGACGCCATCAGTACGTATCCTTTATGCTTGTTACATGTGAAGCATCAACTCCATTGTGTCAGTCCAGCACATGGTGGTATAGTTACATCTCTTTTTGATTGAGTCAGGTTTGTGATGCGGCCAAGAGTAAGGTTTTGATTTGTTATGAGTTTGCTAAGCTCCGGGGACATTTGTCCTGGTCTTTGCTCGGTCAGAGAGAACGATTTGTGATTATATTTTAGGTTACGTTTAGGGTTAAGATAAAGAATGTTAGGTTTTTCAGGTCTGGGGCTGAAAGTACATGTAGAAATTCAGTTATTATTATAAATTGATTGCTAAATGATCGTTGTCAAAGCAGGTGTTGTACAATGGGCATCGTACTCGTTCTGAAAAGAGGCAAATCCATTTGAAAAGTTATCTTGATTAACATGCAAGGAGCCTGGGGAAGGGTGTGGTCAAGTATGTACATGTATAGCAACAATCGTTAGAAAAGAGATAACAACCATCAACTTGAATTCATGGTTATAATTTCATGTCTGATCCTAAATATTTAGTTTCCTTTTATTATACATTTTAGAGCTGCTGAGTTAGTTGCAAAGAATATTCCTCGATCTATTGATGCTGTAACAGATGAAGGTGACACCATACTGCATATCTGTGCAATCAATAACCATGAAGAAGTCATGAAGGTTGTTATGTCTGTAAAGGTAATTTACTAAGACTCTCATAGTTCCCATGGCTGGCAAAATGTTGAATTTAACACTTCTGTTGCTTTCTGTGTACCCTCTCTGCAGGGTCACTACTTTGCCATACATGCAATTTTGCACAAAACAGTAGGCACCAATTGACTAAAGGATTGCTTTGTGCAACGCAATGGCTTTACAAAATTACCCACTTCCGGTCTTCATTAGCTCAATGACAACCCACATAATACCAGAATAGATTGATCACGCACTGGAAACACTTTCATATTTTGAAGCCTTTGCTAAAAAGTGAAGATTTCCAACAATTATGCCTTTGCATTTCAGTTATGACTTGACGTACCTAGCTCTCCTTCTGAGTAAGCTACCAGACAAGTGTGAAGCGTGAAAGCCAATTTAATTGGCTTAAAACAAATATTGTTTTCCATCTACATGCAGCTTGTTTTAATCTTCCAGTGTTTTTGTACTTCTAATTTTAAAATGTAATGGATTTCATTAGATATATGACAGGTGAATAGCTATATTTGTTATGGTATGGTGAAAGTGTAAAGATACATGTACCTGAAAGTCAACTTTATTCGTCTAGTACAAGCTGGTGTAGGCTATCAATGCAAGAGATACGTACATTGTGCAATGCAAAACTTTTGTTTTAACAAAATGACTTCTAAATTGTCTCATTCCCATTTGCCTTAAGGCAAAGGTGTGAAGCATGTCGAACAGTCTTCCACGAGTCTATTTCTCAGTTAAATCAAATATCACATGATACATAATTAACCAATTAAGCTCAATCAAGCTCTGATTAAGATGAGGATAAAACTTGTTTATCTACTACAATGATCAAATAATGAAAGTTTTATATTTTGTGCTCATGGAAGGATCATGGGTTGGATGTGAATGCTAAGAATGTGCAAGGAGATACAGCACTACACCTGGCCGCTCATAAAGGACAATCCCAAAGCATAGAGTTTCTGGTGTCACAGGGTGCTGATATCAATCTTCAAGGTCAAGATGATCACACTGCCCTGCACCTCCTCGCCAACACTGCAGGGAAAGATCCAAGTGATATCAAAGACACTCCTACACTGAAGAAGGTATGTCTACGTTTGTGTGTGCAAAGGGAAAAGAGTAAGAGTGTCTCATCGTAGAAGCCCTGGTGTTCAATAATAGAGATAAGTTTGATACAGAGATTATATTCCCCCAAACTAAAATTATTAGTTCACGTATTTCATGAAATACAAAACAATTCGTGTGTGCATTTTTCATCCGAAACTTAACAAATATGTTTTACGTGAGCTATTTAGGTATTACTTAATTGTGTATTTGTAGACAAATACCTAAATTTATTTTGTTGCTATCGAAGTTTATTGATATGATAGTTGTCCATGACAGTACTTATACCAGAACCTTTATAATTCATTTAGATTAGTTGGGCGCTGATGTAAGATGGCATTCAGTATGTTCTGTTTCCATAAGATGCATAGCCTAATGAAGAATGGATAAGGAGGAGTGATATTGCATGGGTACTGTGAAATATTCCAGGCAGAGCACGCAATGTTAATGAAACTGTTTTATCGCCAGATGCCTTCCCTAATGGAGGGACATATATATGGATGAATGATATCAATGTGATATTCCAGGCAAAGATACTTTGAGACCCATCATTTTAATCGATGGGTTAATTTCCCACTGCTATCACCAATGTTAATGAAGGAGTATGAGTCATCAGTCATTCGTATTGCTAGGATTTCTCAGTATCCAACCGCTGCCAACATTAAAATACTACTACTAGGTCGAGCGTACTCGCACTGATTTCACAAGCTTTATCCATTCAGTTCTATTCTCCATGATCTTTGGGAGCTCCTGCCTTGGTAGACAGCTGTCCTTTTCTAACTGGTCAATGTAAGTCATTGCTGGGCGCCCTCTGATGCGTTTGCCCATTGAGGGCTCCCAGAAGAGCATTTGTGAAATGATTTCACTCTTGCTCCTCCAGCAGTGCCCACTGAAACGGAGGCGGCGGTCTCTCAGTCTGGCTGAGATCGGTGTAATGTCCCTATACAATTCTATATTGGTCATATGGTCGCTCCAGTTAACATTTAGTGCTGCTCTCAAAAGTCTTGTATAGCAACTATCCAGTTGTTTTTGCCAGGCTACTTGTCAAAGTCCAGGCTTCTGATCCATAGAGCAGTACAGTTTCCATTGTAGCCCCAAAGAAGCGGACTTTCAGTTTTCTACCGAGGTTTGAATTCCAGATGGCTGTCAGCTTGTTCAAAGCAGTCCAGGCTTTTGCCTTCTGGATATTCAGATCTTGTTTTGACTAATCTACCCACGACATGACGAGAACAGCCCATTAGAGCTCTACCCTAGTACTAGTTACAGTTTAGTTTCAAGATTCAAGATTCAAATAAGGTTTTATTCATGACTTGTCAAAAAGTCCAAAGACTAAAAATGCAAGTTTACATCAGACATACAATCACATAAAAAGCATTCAAAAACATATGTACATATATATAAAGATAACATAGCAAAGGAGAACAAACATATAACAATAAATATATGTTTAAGTCAAAACATTAAAGTAGTAACAAAAAAAACCAAAAAAAAAGAGATTTGAAAACAAATTCAAGATATGAAATATTGCTAGCAAAAATGAATAAATGTTTACATCAAAACAAATAAAAATGTATACAGATACGTGAGTTCAATTAACTGTAACATTGGAAAATTGTGATAAAATACAATACAAATTCGAATCAGAGGGTATAGTGAGTTTTAAAGAGTTTTTAAGAGTTTTAAAGAGTATTAAAAAATTAGTAGTTTAGTAGGGTGTTAGCTCATCAAATTCACACTCTTGGTAAGAGGGTATATCGAGGGGGTTATAGCAGATTAGAGACCAAGCCTAGACCCCCTCCATTGTTGTTGATTTTGTTGATCCGACCACACAGTAAAGCCAATTAACACTGACTAAGACTGGGTCTTTTGGACATTTAAGTTACGGTACCTGTTTTTCTTCAGAGTGTGAATTTGATGAGCAAATTTTCCAATGGAGTGTTCTCCTCATGGAGCCAAGGTACTGAAAGTTTTGGACCTGCTTCAACTTTGTCCTGTCAGCAGTACAAATCTCGCCTTCACGAAGATTATACAACATGAATTCTGTCTTAGTACTGTTTATTTGTAGACCGACTTGGCTTGCTGCAGATTCTACTTGTTCTAGGAGCTCCTGTGCCTTTTCCAGATTGTCTGAAATTAGTGCAATATCATCAGCAAAGTCGGTATCTGTGATCATTACAGCAGGATATCTGCTACTTTTCCTCTCCTGTAGGGTGAAGCCTAGATCCTCGAACCCTTCAGTGGCCATTCTTAGAGCATTATTCAATGATATGATGAATAGATATGGTGCTAAGGTATCTCCTTGAAGCACTCCTGCTAAAAAGGAGTCAACTCTCCAACTGGTGAACGTACTTGAGCTGTGGTATCTTTGTACATCATCCCTACTGCAGTAACTATTGTGTGGTATTCCGTAGGCTCTTAAGATCTCTAACATCTTCTTTCTATTGATTGATTCAAAGGCCTTCTTAAAATCCATGGAAGTAAGCACTGCTGTCAGATGCATTGCTTTAATACCTTCCACCAGTCTTCGCAAAGTTAGAATTTGCGCCACTGTAGATCTTCCTGGACGGAATCCATTCTGGTTCTTGCGGAGAAGGGATTCCAGGTGAGGACGGATTCTATTCAAAAGCATTTTGTTGAATACTTTTGCAACTACTGCAGGGGTCAGTGCTATCCCACGGTAGTTTTGAGGGGTACTGAGATCTCCTTTTTTGGGTACAGGGATTATTATGCTCCTAGACCACACGTCTGGTTTCTCGCCATGGATAAGTATTCTGTTACATACTTCCAAAAGCATTTGGTCAATGGCACCAGACTTCCATATCTCTGCTGGAATTCTACACCTGGGCATTTATTATTAGAGAGGGAGGTAACTGCCACTTTGAGTTCTGCAATGGTAAATTTGCTTGTTTTAATTGGAAGTGTCTTTTGGACCATTTTCCTTACTCGGTTGTTGTTATCCGGTGGAGGTTGATCAAGAAGATTAGAAAATTGATCTTTCCACTGGTTTAGTCTCTCTTCGGGTGTTTTACCTCTAAACTGATCCACTGGGGTAGAGGCCTTTCCACCGATCTCTTTTACAATATCCCATACTTTCCTAGTCTGCTGTTGGACTGCACCAATATCGATCTCAGTGCATTTTTGCGCTATGTAATTTTGACTGCTCTTCGTCGTATGCATCCTGGAGATCTTTCTTGGCTTTGTCAAGTGTTTCTGTATGTTCGGCAGTTGGTTCGCCATTCTTTTTATTATATGCTACCTTAAGGCATTTCCGTTTCTCCCTGATCTTTTTGTTTTCCCACGGCACCCGTTTCTTCTTACCCTTTCTCTTTGGTACGTATTTCGTGGCTGCTCCTTCGTGAGCTTCTATTAGTGCAAAGTAGATCTGATTCGCTGTAGGATTCTCGATATCTTGATACAAGGCCTCAAATCTGTTGTTTACCTCTACTGTATATGCTTCCTTAATACTACAATATGATTTAAGGAGCTGCCAGTTATGAGGAAGGTTTGATTTGGCTTTTACCTTTTTATTGCTTCTCAAGCTTAGTTGCATTTTGGTGGAGACAATTTGATGGTCCGAGTTCAAGGGGCCAAAAGAGTTGTAAGCTTGACAGTCTTTCACATTATTTCTCCACTTTTTGTTCATTAGGATATAGTCTAGTTGGCTTTTTGAAAGCGTGTGTTACACGCAATCAGGTCACATTCATATGTCATGTTCAGCAAGTACTGCCCATTTCTGTTAGTCCTATTGCCAAAAGTAAATCCCTTGCTGTCTATAGAGCTAACCTGGGCACTCATGTCGCCACAGATAATCTTCATGTTGTGCTGAGGGATCTTTTTAATGACATCAGACGGTAAGCTATAGAAATTTACAGCTTCATTGTCTGGGGAGCAGTTGGTTGGACTGTAACAGGTGATAACAGTGGGAGCTGGATTTCCACTGAACTTGGCTAGAAGTATACGAGAACTCATTTTTTTTCAAGGTATTCCAGTGACTTATAAGCAAAAGGACTCCAACTGGGCTGTTCACTGTCTTCTTGGTGCCTGAAGACATAGCTAGTACCCATCCTTTGCCCATGTCCTTCATCTGAATATCCACATTTTTTTTTATTTATTTATTTATTTATTTATTATAGTTTTATTTCAACAGGGTGGTCTCATTCAAGATCATTTCTGACCCTGCTCTCCCAGAGAGCCCTGCATTCACATTAAAACATGTACAATAAAAATATGAATTCAAAACATACACACAAAGGTAAAATATACATGGTATATACAATATTTAAACATAGGTAACGAAAAACACGCATTAACAATTATAATGAAAAAAATACAATTATCAAATTGAGAAAACTAGATGAATGAAATATAATGAATAAAGGTCAAATTAACGTGAGAATATGTTACAAGGGAAACTGAAAGGTTTTGACATTCTTTTTAAAACTTTGCAGCGACTTACAATTTTTAATATGATAGGGTAATTTATTGTATATTTTAGCTCCTGAAACCGCTAAGGTTTTCGTTTTAAAATTTGTTTTACATTTTGGAATAAACAATGGACTGTTTAAAGCATAACGAGTAGAATATGATACCGTTCTTTTACTTATAAATGGATTTAGATATGGTGGGGATAGGTCGTTTATGATTTTAAAAATCAATATGCATTTCTGATATTTAATTCTTTCCTCTAATGACCGCCATTTCAATTTACTCATTAAAACATTTTGGGGTGTAAAATATTCGGCACGAAGAACTAATCGGGCATATCTATTTTGTAATTTTTGCAACTTTGTTAGATTTTGTTTCGAAGTATTTCCCCATACCGAATTACAGTAGTTTAAATGCGGTAGGATAAGAGAATAGTATAATGTAATCAGATTCTTACGGGAAATATAATTGCGTATACGTCTTATGCAGGCAATCGTACCTGATACTTTCTTAACAACTTCTTTTACATGTAACGACCATGTTAAACTTTTGTCTAGTGTTACACCTAGATATTTCATACTTTCGACTGAGTCGAGTACATTGTCACTGTAACGAATGCAAATATTATTATTTTGAATTTTTCTTTTCGAACCAAAAAGTATTGTTTTAGTTTTATTAGCATTTAAAAACAGTCCATTGGATTTTAGCCATTTCAAGATACGGGAAAAATCTTTTTGGAGATTGTATTCACAAACTTTATAATCCTTTCCATGATGAAATACTGCTGTGTCATCTGCGTATAAGGAAATCTTTGTCTTAGAATGGAGTTGCAGGTTACAAATATCATTCACATAGAGGCAGAAAATTAATGGCCCCAGTATTGATCCTTGTGGAATTCCTGATTTCACAGTTAGAAAATTACTTTTCGTCCCTTGCAGGAATACACATTGTTGCCTATTAGATAAATAGGATTCGAACCACTCAAGTTCAACTCCCCCAACACCATACAATAACATTTTCTTAATAATCAATGGATGTGGTATAACGTCAAATGCCTTTTTCAGGTCAAGAAAAATGGCTCCAGTGACCAGACCTTTGTCCATATTGTCAAGTATACCTTCGACTATTTCAGTCAAGCATGTTAGAGTTGAGTGTCCTGGTCTAAAACCTGATTGCCGTTGACTTAACAAAGAATGTTTGTTTAAGTAAGAGTATAATTGATTATGCACTGCTTTTTCAAATATCTTTGACATTGTGGGGAGAATGGAAATGGGTCGGTAGTTAGTCAATTCCATTTTGTTTCCACCTTTATGAATAGGGGTTATTTTAGCAACTTTGAATTCATGAGGAACGTACCCTTTTGACAATGAACAATTGAACAATACTGTTAAGACTCTAACAATATGTGGGGCAGCTATTTTAAGTAGCTTTGGAGGAAGATCATCGATACCAACTGCTTTTGAAACATCAAGCTTGAGTAGTTCTTTTAATACAAAACATTCCTCGATCTCTGTAAATTTGAATTCATGAGCTGTTTGCGGTAATGTTTGCAATGCATTTATATTGAGATGAGAACTATTCGCTCCTGTTAGTTGGCTTTGAATATTATTGAAACTTTCATTAAACAATTCTGCTACTTTTTCTTTGTCTACTACAATTTGGTCATTTACAAGAATTTTATAATCAGAATTGGCATCTTTCTTAGGGAGTAGGTTTTTGAGTACTTTCCAGGATTTTTTCATATCATTACCATTTTCAATGCAAAGATTCTTATAGTATTGTTTCTTTAACTTCTTGTTCAGTACATTTGCCCTATTTCTGAATTCTTTAAACTTTTCCCAGGAGTCAGTGGTTCTATTTTTATCAAATTTGCATTTAAAATAATTCCTTTCTCTTGCGATACATAAATATTCGTTGGTAATCCAAGGTGACCCTCTAGAACGTTTTCTTACTGTGACATACGGTGCATGAAGATCACAAATGTCTTTGAATTTACATTTGAAAATATTCCACATATTCTCAACATTGTGATTGTTTAAGTACAAATTATCCCAGTTTATATCTTTAACATCATTTTTGAAAGAATTTTCATTAAAGTTTCTAAATGAACGGTAGGTACTCACAGAACATATAGAGGGCGGTGGTTTTTCTTTCAATATAAGGTATATTAATAAATGATCACTTAGACCGATAGACCGTGTGCCACTCTCCAGTGATTTCAAATTATTTGACACAAGAATTAGATCAATAAGGGTTGTACTATTAACAGTTATACGTGTCGGGGTCCTTATCAGCTGAGACAAATGCATATTGTCACTCAGATCATGTATCTGCTTTGAAAGATTATTCTGAGTTAACATATTACAATTCAAATCACCTAATATTACAATATCATTTGATAACATACATACATTTTCTAAATTAATTTCTAGGTTATTGAAAAAAACACTTCTACTGTTAGGTGGACGATATACAACTCCAAGATACTTTGGTTTGTGATTGTGTAGTCTTATCTCTAGCCACATAATTTCTATCTCACGGTCTTCAAGATCAGGTCGTCTGATATATGATATATTCTTTTGTATAAAACATCCAACTCCTCCTCCCTTTTCGTCTCTATCTAGTCTTTCAAAATGATACCCATCAATTTGTAACAATGAATTACAAATGTTTTCACTGAGCCATGTTTCAGACAAGGTCAGAATTTCGTACGGATTTTCTTTCAAATATAATTGCAGATCATCCACCTTATTTCTAAGACTACGAATATTTAAATGTGCAATTTTCAATCCTTTACCCTTTGGAAAATCATTTATAGAGGTACAGGTATTCGTACTTAAGTCAATATCTATATCAACAGAATTTATATGGTTCAAGCTCACATTTCTATCTTTTACTATATCCTCAACATTCCAAAGCGGCATTTCTAGGAAAATACATTTTGTACATTGCCAATTGTGAAATTGTTCAGTTTTATCATCATATTGTTTGGAAGATACATTTCCACATGAAATATGTATCCATTGGTTACATTTTGTACAAAGTAGCGCTTTTTGATTGCACTTTACGGGTTTCTCACATATATAACAAAGAAAAACATTGACCATGGTTAAAATAATGAAATGGGACAGGAAAAACTTGAAATATAAATACAATTAATTTGAAATAAAGTTCGTCTCATGATCATGATAGATATGATGTTCCTGTATACACAGAATGTGTATTCTCTTTTCTTCAGCTAGTGCTGTTAGTTCTCCCATCTTCTCATTTGATTTGAGAGACCGAACATTAAAACTCGATATTAGAGTTGCTGCTTTGCAATCTATGATGTTAAGTCTAGATTTGGATTTGAAACTAGTATCCAATTTTCCGACCTCAGCATGGTTTGTCACTGGGGGACGCGGTTCTTGTTCACCCGGGCGACAACCGGGCCGGTATCCGCTTTTGTTGGTTTGTCTCATCATTTCAGTGTTTCTTAGCTTGCTAATAAGAATAATTCACAGTATAGCTACAATGGAGGCTCGCTACACCTTCCAATGCCACATTCAATAATAGCAACTGACTCCATCTAATCATCAAATGAAGATCTTGTGATAATATTTTTGTTCTATGATTTTGATGCTTAATGATTGGATGAATTTCCATAAACATCTATTCTGAAGCTACTTGTTCCTTCCCCCAAATAATAACCAGTGGTCCTATATTGTCTGATTTTCAGGTATCCTAACTTGGTGTTCTAA
Organism: Hemicentrotus pulcherrimus; assembly: GCA_003118195.1. NCBI lineage: Eukaryota > Metazoa > Echinodermata > Echinoidea > Camarodonta > Strongylocentrotidae > Hemicentrotus > Hemicentrotus pulcherrimus. The sequence goes on from BEXV01000655.1 coordinate 28,639, forward strand.
TTAAAAATACCAATTCACTCCACATTTGAGCAAAGTTTAATTGACTTGATTGTCTGTACTTTCTCCCAGATTCGAAAACGTTTTAGAGATTGTGGAGTTGATAACAGTGCTGCTGCTGCACTCTGCTTCATGGTTCTTAAAGGAGCGTCCACAGACCTAGAGAATGTCAAATGTCGAACACCGCTATATTACATCAGGAATGCTGAGCTAAAGAAGACTTTGAAGAAGATCGCTCGTGAAAAGATGTAAGTCAGTATTCTTTAACACTTTGCTTGCCTTCTTTGCCTGATTGCACAATCGCTTGCTTGCCACATTATATAATTTTGCACAAAACAATAGGAAAAAATTGACAGAATTATTGCTTTGTGCAAAATAACCCATTTTTTGTATTAAAAAGCTCGAGGACGACCCTTGTAACGCCAGTACATATACATATTGCACTCGATTATTAAATTCAATGTGGCACAGGGGGATTATTTGTGTGGTATATAAAAATAAAAAAATTGGATGTCGAAAATCATATGAGTTAAAATAATGCCATTTGTATTGTTCTTATTTTGTGTGTAATGCCAAGCAAACTATTCTACCTACATGATGCTCGTCATACCTCTCAAACCTGTTAATAAACATTTACCATTTATTTCCCCTAAATATTTTAAATTCTTTTTCGGCCAATCACATTCTTTCTAGTCTCATCNTAAACATTTAACATTTATTTCCCCTCAAATATTTTTAATTATTTCTTGGCCAATCACATTCTTTCTAGTCTCATCATATATTTTATTTGTTCTATTACATTTTTCAATCACTATTTTTTTTTCGTTTTTGTTGATTAGTGGCATATTCACATCTCACCCTATACTCTTTTTTGGATCCTGTCTTCATTTCTCATCTAAATGATCTTAAATAATAATCCTCTCCTGTCACCTTAAAAAAATAAAAAATAATAAAAATAATAAAAATAAAAAATAAAAACAAAACAATAAAAAAAAAAAAAATAAAAAAAATAAAAAATACAAAAATATTGCAAATTTAATCAAAACCTTTTTCAGACCTGATAATATGTCATCATAGGAAGACCTTGGAGAAGACGAAGATATGAAGAAGAGCAGTAACTCCATTAGTGTCGACGATGATCATGATGATATTATCGTAAAGCGTAACGGTGGTCTTAGCGTCACTGATGAAGGCTCTCCAAAGCGAATAAGACAGGACTCGGCTAAGAGTGGAGCTGAATACCCAGCAGGAAAACAAAAAAAATCTGACAAGCCAAAAATTGAAGGTAAACATCTACATATGAAATAAACAAATTGAGCCAGCTGCACACTACGCCATCTGCCTACCATCCGATTTGTGATAGCATTATATATGAACGTTTAAACATGTCAAATCTTAATTACCAAGGACCTGACTTGTCATATCATTAATAAAATCAAAATTTCAGGGGTTTTCATGCTCCCTTCGAGGGGAAAAGCTAGATCGACACAGAATTGTAGTAACATCAGACCAGCAGTTCAACAATTTGAAGCCGATTCAGCTTGTTATACCGACTTGAAGAGTTAAATTAACAACAATTCTGGTTGTTAATATTCTTATCATTATTTAGAACCTAAAGTTTTCACTCATACGACCTGTACATCATATGATTATTTTAGATGCTGCTTGTAAGTATCGGCTTGCATGGTGATTATTTTAGATTAAGGATATCGTGATTTGTCTTTTGCATCTTTTTCGTAATTGATTATATATATTTATCTTCTGTAACTAAGGTATATTTGTGTATAGCTATGTACTATACTATCAACTATTAAATGGGGAGAGCCTTCTACAGAAACTTATTTCCTTCAAGTTTTGGTAATCCTCAGGCATTAGTTGATGGCTTTTCATTTTTTGATATTGTATTTATTATTGTAATTCTTTTTCTTCGATTCTTTGGTATCGTTATACTCCTTTATTTTCTTGGAAAGGAAATAAAATAAAGGTAAATGGTTATTTAGATTTCCATAGCTGTCATAACCACCCTTTCTATAAAAATCGGATCGCAGGAAAATCGTGTAGTTTGCAGGGTCAAGGCCTTCATATCAGCCCATGGTGTTGTAAACCTGTTTATCACCCTTTTTTTTTTAGAGCATACTGCGCGACATATTAGTGTAACTTTTAACAAACAGTTGAGTACATGTATGTGTACTCAGTTAAATGCAACCCCCTTGTCAATCCTTTAGCAATAAATCCCACGGTTTACCGTTTTGTAAGTGAATGAGCCTTTACGACCGCTGGTTTTACTCGTAGAATGTTCACTGTGCTTATAGTCATGGTGCATATGTTGGTGCTTTTATATATTCAGATTAGTATGTGTAGTTATTAAAGGGAAACACATCCTTGATAGCAAACTACTCTAGAAGAAAGCAGAAAAATCAGAGAAGGAAAATGGTGAAAGTTTGAATGAAATTGGACAACAAAATGAAAACAGTTATCAATCTTTGAAAGTTGCAATAACTTATTGAGCTATGTGCTATTCAAATTTGTTCTAACAGACAATTTTGTTTAAAAAGATCTTCAAAAATATAGAGACTTTTACCTTTAATAGAGAACCTATATTTATTATGCTATGAATAACATATTTTGAGTAGTGCTGCAAGGGAGAAGGCACTTAGAAAAAAATAGAAAAAGAGTGAGATTTCTGTTCTACGTCACAATCCAGGGATCAAGTCACCGATTTGGTATTTGGACTCGGTAAGTGATCCCATATTTCAAACAGTCATTACTCTCGTTATTATTGGTAGGATTTTTTGCAAACTTTTGTCATTCTTTTTCTCTGATTGTTCTGCTTTCATATAAATGAACTTTAATATTAAAAGGGTTGGGTTGTCAATTAAATGAAAAATGTGTGTAGACCTTCATGTACTGGGGTCAACAACGTTGGACCAGGAAATGAGATATACAGTGCTCTATATGCACATTACCCTAAAACTGCTTCATTTACATCTGGGAGAATCCCATCCTTGCTTTTGTTTGTTTGCCACTAATTTTTTTTAAAGGATATTTTAAAGTGAAGTAGGTTTGAAGCATTTAAGTTGTTTATGAAAATAGATTACTTGATTTTACATGTGTAGCAATTGCATAGCGCGAAGTAAAAAGAGTACCATATGAAGAGGATTGTTATTTGATAAATTTGCTTGAAATGCACAGTGCACTTATAAAAACTGCCAAAGCTAAAGCTAAGGGGAAATTCTCAAACCTCTTTTGATAGGGCAAAGGGATGTTGTGTGATAATGTGGTATGTACTGTAGAGCTGTTGTGAATGTGTTCTGGATAAATAACCAGACTAAAGCTCTCAAAGATTTTTGGTTCAAATCCCAGCTCATCACCTAGCCACTTTCTACACAAATCTTAGCTGATATATAAGAAAATGGAGTGCAAGTTACCCAGATTGCTTTGCCTATACACACGGTAAAAATTTCTGAGCACCATTAAGCCAAGATGATTATGCACTAAATTATGCACTATTAATATTTATTATGTAACAGAGGTGTAGTTGATTATTATACAGACTGTGAACCACAAGGTTAGAGGTTCCAGTCCCTGCTGCACCATTAACATTCATTTGCAAGGCATTCGTCTACATTTGCCACACTTGACTCAGATGTAAGAAATAGGGGTCCATCAAAATGACGGTGCAATGGATTGTGCTTATGTATGATATAATTTTCTCTCTCATTTTATTCTCATTCCAGTCTTTGATCTTGTTCACGAAATTGAAGTCTCTGACCTAGACATGGGTCCTGTGGTTGGGAAGGGGCAGTTTGGAGTGGTCCATCGAGCCTCCTGGAGGGGGACTCCAGTGGCAGTCAAAAAGATCTCCATCATGGGTAGCAGAAAAGATGAAATCGAGAAGGAAGTCGCAATACACAGGTATCCACAAATATTACCATCCCACATTTGTTGCTAGGATAGTCTTGTGTTTAATTAATTTTTTCTAAGAAATTGGTGGTCATAACAGAATTGCGATACCAATACCGGATCACATCAAACCGAGGGAGCGAACTACAATGAGGAGTCAACAACAACTATATATGAGACCAGGCTCTTCAATGGACACTTACAAATTTAGTTATTTCCCGAGGACATTTAAGGACTTGGACGAGCTACATCAAACCATCGTTGAACTGCTTTCTTTGGAGCAGTTCAAGGTGGCTCTTGAAACAATTTAGTTCCCTTTTCAGGAACTTTACCGCATAACCCTTGATGTATTAAGCTATACAAAAATACAGAATATTATTGTTAAATTACCATGCCTAACCTGATGGGGTATTACTTATGTGTTTACTAATGCAGGACGTAGCTTTGTTGAACAGAGATATTTGGGATGAAAAATGATCATCAAAAATTCTTTCTTCTCCATACTATTCTCTCCATTAAGGCGGGCATCTCATCCTAACATCGTTCAGATGATGGCTCTAGGATACCAGGGACGAGAGGCCTTCCTGGTAATGCAGTTCATTGAAGGCCCGAGCTTACACACCGTCATTTTCCCTGATAGGGATGACGCTAAGGTAATTAAATCAAGGGCTTCTAGGAAAATGTGGGGCTGAACGGAGGGGGAGTTTAAGTAAGAATCAGGGTATTGGGCTATAGTGGCTTTATCACTAAGTTATTCCCTGATTGAAGGTGCAAGTCTACTCAGATAGGGTTTACTTTAAAGCCAAAAAACACACACACACACACACTCACGCACATGCACACGCACAAAAATACACTCACTCACACTTACAGGCACAGGCATGTGTGTGCGTGTGTGTGTGTGTGTGTGCGTGTGTGTCTGTCTGACTGTCTTTGTTCAATGCACTGTTTTGATCCTCACCCAGTAACTTAGCGCAAGTGAGATCTAGATGACAGTCTTGTAAAGATTGGCTGATGTTCAGTCTTGCATGCAGAGATTCCAATGAAAATGGTACCTAAATGTACTTGGAGGAAAACTCTATCAAGACATATCATGAACCCATGGTTAATTATTCATACTTTAAACAATACACCTTTTAACAAGTGGGACATTTTTTTCTGACTCACATAACAAACAGTGCATAATCGGTGACCATTGGTCCCCAATGATCCTCTTTTTCTTAGGTTAATTGAGAACTAAGTTGATGAGATAACCACCTGTCCAGTGACCTTGCAGGGTAGTCTAACCCCGCCTGTTCACTAGTATTGATGGGATTTAATGTAATGGTATGCATTAAGGTTTCTGTGAAGATGCAGCGGATGGTGGGGTGGCAAAGCAGGGGGCGTTTTTGTTAATGTATAACAAACTTTGTCCTGATTAAATGGATTGGTTTTGAACATCATTATAATTGCCAAAGTTAGAGGATGCCCAAGTGCAATCTTGGTCCTCCCAAGCAAGATACGGAGGACGGGAGAGGGGGAGGACGTGGGACCGACCTGAAGATAATAATTTTACTACATGATTGGTAGACTGCTTACCATTTTTTTAGTTCCCTGATTTTTAGTGCAAGTTCGGGCTAATTCACATATGACGTAATATTTCACAAAAACAAAAATTGTATCAATGAAATTACATGTCTGTCCAAGTGCCCTTCAATTTTTGTTTGACTCACACGAACATTTATAGGGGCCAAAGCTGCACACGTAAATATTCTAAAAAAGAATGAAACGCCGATAATACCAAAAACAACAACAACACATCCCTTCATACTCAAACTGCCTGAAACAGATGTTCTTTTGCCACAGTGATTTTTTAAAGGTAGTTTACCACGGCATGTGAGAACAGAGCTTTAGAAAACCATCATTTTGCCATACTTAGACGATATCAAGATCGTATCTTCAATTTTTCTCACCGAGTTTGTCAGGTGATACAAGCATATACGTACATTGTTTATATAGCCTGTTTTCATATTGCATATCAATAATCAATTTGCAGATTCCTCTAGACTGGGCTAAAAAGCTTCAGATATCTCGTGACGTTCTCAAAGCCGTAACCTTCATGCATGCCTGTAACATCTTGCATCTTGATATTAAGCCTGCCAATATTATAGTAAGTTCATGGTATACAGGTAGCCATTTTAAAAGAAGTTCAAGTGTATTGATGTATTCAATTCCATGGAAGGAGAAGTACTTCTCACACAACTGTTTTTCTTAGGCTTTTAGAGGGGAACTGGTATGCTAAATCTATGTAGGAAGAACATAGAAACATTATATCTTACGCTGTGTGATACACACTATACAAGGCTATACAAGAACAGAAGATACGTAATCCTTTACATTCATGTTGTATATCTCTAAAGTCTCGTGTCCTGTATTTTATCACAAGTTCAATTTTACCTAACTTCTAAGAGAATATAATCATCATGACACATAGCGGTTTTTATTCTTTAAGGTGGAATCTGCAACAGTTCGTCCCTACATCTGTGACTTGGGCCTGGCCCACATCAAGAACCGCAACCTCATGTCACAATCCTCAGTCAACATGAAAGGCACACCGTGCTTCATGCCTCCAGAGGCACTTGGCGAAACGGAACCCGGTTACAGGCACACCAACAAACATGACATCTGGTCGGTTGCAGGAACATTAGTGGAGCTGTACTCCATGAAGCGGATGTGGGGAGACTCGATACATCCTCTGGCCCTGATTGCTCATATATATACAGGCCAGATGGGTAAACCTGAGTCTTTGTAAGCTGTAGATCCTAGGGTTCAGAAGATCCTTGAACCATGCTTTAAACAGAAGCCAGAGAAGAGGCCATCAGCTTCTGATCTCCTGGATCAGTTCAATGACCTTACTTAATGATAGTGTACAGAGTTTATACAAGGGAAAAATATAATACAGGTTTTCCTTTATTGTCAATTACAATAATAAAGATAATAATATATTTTTTTTATAACACACATATCCACCAAACATGGTGCTCAAGGCGTTTCAATATTACCCCAGCTGTACAGAGTAGCTAGAATACCGACTTCGGTACTCACAGCATTGAATACATTCCATATTACCTATCCCCATGTAATGCTTTTTGAACAGTGGCAAATGTAGATTAACGTCTTGCCAAAAGACACAAGTGCTGCACCGAGGTTTGAACCCTCCACCTTTGCATCTCCGGACAAATGGTAACTGGAGAATCATGGATGCAACCATACAGGAAAACACTAATCTTTTTAAAACTTCACTTTTAAATGCCTACTGGTAAAATCAAGTGCGAAAAAGAGATTTTTTTTCCAATAAACAATAGCTCTCATAAATGTGTTTTGTGACAGCTGGTTGGATAATTAATATCTCAATGGTACACGTACAATTGTTTTGGAGTGTATTGTCTTTTGATGCATCTCAAAGTGCTTTGGAACTTCCAAAGGAACAAAACTGTACAGAGTTGTAATCTGATCATGAATATAACCAGAGTGTCTAGAAGGCTTGCCATCTCAAGAAGAACATCATGGTATTTAGAAACAAAGTGATAAGTCTGCTTGAATGATGTCTTATTTAATGTCAATCCTTTTTGAAAATAGTCAATGGTCATATCAGGAGAGATTTGAAATAGAAACAAATATCTATTTAATAACTTTTAAAAGCATCTACACTCTTTTCAAGGTCGAAATCCTACATGTATATATATATATATGTCAAATAGGAAAATATTTTGAGTATACTTCTCTATTCATATTTTGTCAATAATGAGCATACAAACCAGACATGTATTTAATATGTATATATCTTGCTTTACCAATTGAATAATTATATCTCAAAATGGAATGCTTGACGTCAAGGAGCTACAACAAATAATTGCATTTATAATTCCCGATTATAATATATATGTATTTATAGACTACATTTTATTACATCTGGTACAAAGTGAACCCAAGTCAGGGCCCTACATATTTCAAACATTCTGTAGTCTTTTGCATTGTATTAGACTTTTTTTAAAATATGTAAGTGGGTATTTTGTAGATTTTGAAAATGACTACTTTTTTGCATGCTTTTATTCATATCAAAACAATAGTCACTGCACACATGATTATTTTATTTCATTCATCCCGCATTCATTCATATGTATGAAAAATTGAAAATGTTTTAGATATCTTGTTTTTAACCACCTCTTATTATATTAAACTTTAAAAAAGATTACAGTGACTGTTCTCTTTAGAGGAAACAAACAAGAGCTAGGAAATCTTCGATGCAAATCATGACTAGTATAAGATAAACATTGTTTTTATTTTAAATTGTTAAAATATTGATGCTGTAAATGATGTGAGTGTACATATTATCTCCCCAGAGTCTCAACGTTTGTAGATTTTGTATTTCTTTTAATAAATATGAATATGCATGAACATGTAATTAGCATCACACCATTTTATAGATGTATAATGTACATCCACATTTACATCCAGTGGTAGACTCTTCCCGAAAAGGGGGAGGGGCACATGATCATGTGCGTCCGTCCCCCCCCCCCAAAAAAAAAAAAAACAACATACACACACCAAACAAACAACATGCCATACAGATCCTTGGGTTGGTCACATAGTGCCCCCAAATATGTGCTTATGTAATCTGCTTGCAGTCCCACTACTGATAAATGTGATAACCTGTTTGGGGGCAGGGGGTCACAATACATCTGATACGAAACACACACAGGTTTAGAATTACAGTTGGTCAAAAAGTACATGTATGTAAATCTATAGAATGAAATGATGACATTGTATCTGCTCATACCACATATGTAGCATATATTTATTGAAGAAAGAATGATACCATACAAGACAGATATAAAAGTTTCCATATGCCACGAAATCTCTTTGCACTTGCATACAATGATTTAATTAATTCTAATCATCCGTGAGTATATTCTGTCCTTCTGATTTTGGAGTTACATTTTGTGAAAAGCTGGACTTTTGAGTACGGCATTGATTTAAAGATGTCATGTAATTCTGCTAGATTACTTTATCAAAGGAAAACAAAAGTTTAGGAAGTAAAATTCAATGCTGGAGGGACAGTATTTCCATGTAGAAAGAAAAAAACACACATTTATATTGGGTGATATTATAGGTTATGGATTCCCCCTCCCCGGCAAATGTTTATTTTGCATTAAAAAAAATTAAAAATGGTGTTAATTAAAAAAAAAATAACTTTCCTTGTTTGTCAAATATTTTTAATTGTCCTGAAAATTTGATAAACCTTTTTCTCTTCTCTAAGATTTCCAGCCTATAGCATCCCTAATATATCAACACAAGAAATGTAAAACACTGGTAAGTTAGTTTAATACTAGTTTCATATATGGTAATAATTAAAATACATTTAACAAGTCTTAAGTTAGAAATAAACAAATTGGTAAAGACCTGCTGCAGACACATGCACATTCTTATCTTTATCCCACATAGAGGGAATTTCAAAGACTAGATCCAAATTACACATTTCCGTATAAAAGAAATGAATATTATTATCAAATATGTTTTTGTTACATATCTAGAAACTAGAGCTCCATGGAATATCAACAAAATGACGATCAAATGACATTATTTCAGTAATGTTCAGCAAAAGTACTTAATAACTGGAAGTCACCTATTAGAGCCCAAACCATTTTCACTTGAAATCTTGTGTAAATATATCAGAGTACAATTTCACTGTACTACATACATTCTTTGAGTAACATTCATTTATCCACTCATGGCATTAATCCTCATTACCGAGTCCCTAGAAGAGGACTAAAAGCCGTAGGGCCCATGGTAGCTTACAAGTTACATACATGCTTTTTAGCAGTCTGGGAAAAAACTAACGTCAAATCAAACTTATGGGGAAAATAAGTTTGGACGAAAACGAGTCGTATTAGAACATGAAGAAATTAACATCTAGTAAAACAATCCTTCGCTCTCTTGATAATGCCTCAGTGTAATTGGATTCAACAATGCTAGAATATATTATTACACCATTTTCTTTAGCTCAGGCCCCGAGACTCTCCTTTACATCAGATTTCTTGAATTTGTGTTAATTAGCAAAATAATGAAACAAATAATAATAAAAGAGAATTAAAAAGTCTAAGCTACATTGTTTTTCCCCTCTGTCTATGTGGAATATCACACAAAACTTGAGGGGAAAAATTAATTTACATCCTGGCTTGGTTTGTGAATTTCCTAATGTAATATGTATTTGTTTAAACCTAGCAAAAGCAGATTTTATGAACCTCATAATATTTTGCTTCTGGTAAAGCAAAACTTCAGCCTAGATTTGGGTTGCTTCAAGGCATCGGTTGCGTAGCCTGAGTCTATCCATTGAGGAGGAGGGAACTGGTACAATTGGGAGCATCTGTCTTACTCGGAAATCGAACTGTGAATTCACAAGGCTGCCAATTTATTAAAAGGAGGGTGCTGGAGATATCCAGGCTTTTTTCCCTCCTGTCTTTTCTTTCTTTCTCTATTTTCTATTTTGTTTCTTTTTCACCATTCAATTAAAGACATGTCCCCCCCCCCTCCTCCCCACACACACCTGTTACTAAGCCAATGTCAACATCTAGAATGCAGCTTTATTAACGGGTGGAAGAAAAATGAGAACATGTTCAACAAAATTCATTCTTATTCCTTTTCACTATACAATGTACATGCAGAGAATTTTCTTTAATCCACTAAATAACAAATGTCATGTTTCCTAGCATTCATGAATTCATAATTTCATAAGTTCACATGTATTTTCCAAAAAACTGTACAAATGAAAAAAGGTCAAAATGGAAACATATTTGAGGTTTTTAAGTAGATCTGCCCTTTCCCCATTACTCTCGTAGCTCTTTAAATAAATTGAAAGAAAAGGTAATATACAGATCATCAACCATAGGTATGTTTGCACACTGGAATATATTGCATATAATATATTGTAAGAGAAATCATTGGTAGCAAGCTGAGGGCATTTAAAGTTGACTGAATTCACACATTGGTATTGTTTGTGTTTGTTATAAGTATTATCATTATCATTATTATTATTAATATTGATATCATTATTCATAATTGTTATTATTATTATTATTTAAGTATTACTATTATTAATTGTAATTATTGTTGTTATTATCGTTCAAACTATTATTATTTTTCATATAGAACCTACATGTAAATCAGGAAGATAAAAAACCTCCAAATGCGGTCTTTGTAGACAGGTGGTCACTTAAGCAGGTTTAACTGTATAATAGGCGGTTTCCCAACAAAATTTGTGTCATCACGTATTAGTCAAACATATTCTTTCACATGATTGGTAATAAAAGCTTCCATTTTGTTTTCTGAGAGGGGGTGTGTTTCAAAAAACTGGTCTATACCTTTAAGGGTACTATCTTGGTTGAAGCACAACTTGAAATGCAAGATCTCTCCCCTAACAAGAAAAATGCAGGATAAGTAGATAAAGGTTTGTGACCAGAATTTTGAAGTAACTGTGCAAACAAACAATATTACTGTCAAAAGTTGTTCTTTGTACAAAATCTATCTCAATCAAAAGGAATATTGTCAGAGTTTGACTGTAGTGAAAGACAGAGAGTGGACCATATCCTACTAGGCCAAATCATTTTCATCCCTCCACTCTACAAGATCATGTTGTTTTTGCTCTGTTGGCGAAGATTGGGTGTGTAAGATTCAGGAGGGCTTTCTCATTTCTCAATTCTCAGCTGAAGATTCAAGCTCTGGAGAACACATCTTTTCAAGTGAGCAAACAACCTCTGTTATGAGAGAAAACAAAACGAGGCAATTACATTTTGTGGTAAATGACTCATGATATCTATCACAAAAGTCTCTTATTTTGGTAATACACTGATAAGAGGTTCATTTGATTGGTAATGTAACGTTCTTTCTTCACATTCTGTATACTTTCTTTAACATATGGTCCCATTCTACCATATCGACGTACTGTATAAACAAAAGCACCAGCTAAGACATATATAGGTCTGAAGAAGCTTGTAGCACTGCAGCATTGTCAATAACTTTTTTCCCCTCAACCATCCCCCGCTCCCCCCTGATTAAAAAAAATGGCATCTAACAATAAAATAATTTTGGGGTAAAATTTGAAAAAATCTGGAAAATCTAGGAAAAATTGAGAAAAATTGGGGGGGGGGGGGG
>BEXV01000655.1:56948-67661 GCA_003118195.1 Hemicentrotus pulcherrimus
TATTTATTTTTATTCTTCTTTCTTTCCTTTTATCTTCCCTTTCCCTTTTTTCCTTCTCTCTGTCTCCCCAATCAACATAGTAATACAAAAGAGACCACTCTGTAATCAAGACCATTCCATTTTATTTAATATATTTTCGATATACTTAAATTGGCAAACTATTACGTTTTGTCCCAGATCCTCATTTTAAACGACTGAAGCGAAAGACTAGTCGACGCAACCTTTCGAGAAAAGGCCCTTCCGCTTTTATCGAAAGGGTGTGTTAAAACGATACTCCGCTCTCAACACAACCTTTCGAGAAAAGGCCCTCCTCTTTTATCGAATGGATGCGTTGAGCTCACCACAGCGAGCCGCACCGCACCGCATCTGTTCGATGAAAGCCGCGGCTATGAGGGTCATGCTGTCTGTGTATGGGGAATATCAACAAATGTCAGTTCTATTAAAGAATGACCCATACCAGACGGTTATTTCTGTCTAACCCAAGCCTAGCTCCCATTAAAATAGAACAAACTAGCTTAATGCAACAAAAGCCTCCATTATAGGGTCTATAGACCTAGACCAAAACCTTCAGTCTCTATATCGTCGGTTGTTCCACTGAGACTACGTCTGGCTTCACTAGACCTCCGGATACAGAGACTGAATGATCGCCTATGCCATCGTACATTGAAGAAAAAGTCTACGGGTAAACAATAAGACGATACTGCCCTGACGCTAAGTTAAATCCTTTTTTTGTAGGAATCGCATGCACTAACATATAAAATTGGCAGCCAGAATGGCAACACACATTGTAAGAATTAAGAAAATACGTACCTTGGACCTCTGCATATGAAATGTTCTTCAAAAAAGTGTTATCTCTTCCACTTGACTGTCTTCAGATGACAGCTATCTTGAATCAAAGTAATGAATATTCATGCCAAAGTAATGAATATTCATGCCAAAGTTATTTAGTCTCCACCCCATTGACCTCATTCATAGACTCGCGCGTATGTGCACGTATACACGTACGTCTCGCATTGGAAATGCATGGTGGATACTTACGTTTGAGTTCTTGTGTTGTCTTCTTCACGTATGAGCGCTATCCTCGACGCGACGCGCGGGGGAGCTAACCGAGGAAAGGTCAACCATCCTCATTATCGTATTTGAATCGTTTCAGTGTGAATAATTGACGTGGGTCATCGAGAAGCAGCCAAAAGCTCGGTAAGTCCTTTTCTTTCTTTTTTAATGACATTTCTTGGGGAAGGGGGGTAAAAAGGGAACTTTTAGGGACTGACAATTGCCTAGAATTTTACTGCAATTGAAGATAATGATGCATTTCTCCCCAACTTTATATGAGCAGGGTACGTTAGTTTAAAAGGATATACCATCTAAGAAGACCCTTTGAAGCGTTCCGTTGCACCGCAAGTCTTTTTCCCCCACTATCATAATCCCCTTAATCCCCCTCCCGGAGCGCACAGCTCGTAAATCTCACTACCAAAACCGAGTGACATCGGGCTCGCGAAATGCATTGTTTGGAAATACATATCGGCTGCTATCAACAAAAATGGCGGCGTACAGTAGGGATGAGTATTTGCTAAGCGACGATTTAGACTTTCTGACTGATTTTGAGGAAGATTTGATTCTTGAGCCTGGTGTATGGGAAGTTGGAGACCAATACAAGTCATGCATGTGTGAAATTCCATCAACGGAAAATCTTATTCGTTGCAGCGAACCAGAATGTACGGTTAAATGGTTTCATCGTGAATGCGTAGGCCTAGGCCACAATTGAGTAGCTGTAGGCTACTAGCGGCCGGGCCGGAGTGTGGGGCGGGTGGCACAGACGAGCGGCCTCTGCAAGCCGTGCAACCAGGGAATATTAACTCTCATATCCCTGGTGCAACTATCAACAGCCAGCGCTATGTCGGTGTCTACCGAAGAATAGGCAGCATTTGAATACATGAATAGTCAATACACTCACAACATACAAATGCACATAATTATGCCGATGCGGTTGATCGGCAAGTTTGACAGTAGACTCACAATTTTAATTTTTATATTATTCATTCTAACAGCGGAAATTTTAAAAAATTGTATTTTAATACTTTTTAGGTGTCATCAATCGTCACTAAATTACTGACTTTGAGTGAAATAAGTTGAGTTTTGTACAGTGGTGTTTGAAATGTTGAGAATCAATAACAAAGCTTTTAATACACAACCGGGCCCAGGGTAGTAATGCAGCTAGCTATATGTGTTTTCACCCACAACATGCAGCATGCACAGCCCAGCGAGCACTGCGTCTTGCGTGTCGCTGGTCCGTAATCGGGGTGAAAAGTGGTGATGATTTGACAACTTCTAACCTTCATTAAACCAAATGCGCAAATATATAACACAATTTCATTTAGTTATTTTCAGAGATAAACCTTTGAACTATACCTTTCTAGCTATGTAAAAATTTCGGAAACTTTCGGAAAATGTCAATAATTAGAAGAGAACATGATGGTGATGAGAAACTTGCATTCACTCTAACTCACGATTTCCTTGGTCGATTTCGCTGGTTCAGATTCCTACGTCTTCAGTAGAGTTATCCGAACACAGCGAAAGCATTTGATAATCGAGAGAAGGTTGCATTGGGCCATAAGTTGTTGATTTTGTAATTTTTATTTAATAGCTATATACATCTTCAATGTGTATGACGTCATTTTCTCGGTGCATCGCATGGCTTCAAAGCCTTTTATTTACGACCAAGTGTTTGGAGAGCTTGGGGAAGTAGACCGCATTGCGTAACACTTCGTAACATTTGGATCGCCAGAGGGCATTTGCGGTCTGATAAGGGCTGCTGCATGCTGTTGATGGATTTGATGGCAGAAGAGGGTTAAATTACTTGTTGTTAAGCCAAGTTAATCTTGAATATATTTCCCTCAGGAAATTCTTTCGAGACGGAATATCCATTTAACTCTCATATCCCTTATATGAGGGTCACCGGTCATACCGTCTGTGTATGGGGAATATCGACAAAGAATGACCCATACCATGCAGACGCGTCTACTATAGACATATAGTATACAAAAATCTCCAGTGATTATCATCACATCCATGTCAAAATAATGATAGATCTATTTCTCTTCTGAAATTGAAATAAAAAATAGCTTACGATAACCAGTTATGTTCTCCTTTGTCATCCACATCGGCAGCAGCGTCGCCACTCCCACTTCCCTTTCCGAGAGTGTGCCGATACTTTTCCAGCTCATCTTCGGTGCATCGCTTTTCCAGCACTTTTAATGGCTGAACTAGAAGTTCAATATTCTCGGCAAGGGTCTTGCTCTTTTCTTTGAAGCGCTGTACGTCTCTGACATCATCGTATATATGTTTAGCTATCTTTATAACCTTCACAATATCGGAAAGGACCGACATGTTTCAGACGACCTTACCTGCTAACCTATGCTACGCTACGTTCTGTATACGCTATGTGTAGAACGCACTTACAAGAACCTCGCGCATGCGCCCAAAGTAACGTGCGTCATTTGCGGGGAATCCCCATTTTTCGGGGGTAGTATAATAAGCGAGTACATGTATCTTCATCTGCATCTGTCCGTGACATACAATCACAAGCATCTGGTTGTCATGTATATGAAAAGTTTCGTTCCACTTCAAGCATTTTCGAGTGAACCAAGGATTTTAATTTACCACTCTCCTGTGCCATAATTTTATATAAAATCCAGCACATGCAGAAATCTGTTTCATAAATTGTTATACTTAAATTTTGACTATTTTAGATCCTTTTGCATGGAATGGAGCTGAGGTCAACAGTCTCTTTTATGTTCAAACCAATTTGACAATTCAAAGATTAGATTTAAATGCGGAAACATATTAAGTGTATATATGCTGCTATAAAAGAGTCTATTACTAGTATCTACTCCAATGTTTATTGATTATGACATAAAATTGTCATGGGGAAAAAAAGAAAGAAAAAAATTCTTTTTATATCACATTCAATTATTTAAGTCAAATTAAACATTCATTGAAAATATTAAGGTAACTTATCATCTTGACTGATAATTGCAACATATCTGCAAATATCACTGATCCGAGTACATGCTCTAAAAAATTAATGCGTAATTGTTGGAATACTGGATTTAGTCCCATTTGGAATGAAACTGTTAAAACAAGTTTAAGGTTTCTCTTACAACGTATTTATTCAATGTTAAATGTGTACACCCATGAACTCTGCGTCCAACACTACTTGAACTTTTTTGCTTCTAAGTGGATTTTCTAATGTGTATGACTTTTTCTTGTAATTATTCCCTTTCTATTTAAAGCGCATGCTATCCTGTAATGTGTTATGCGCTATAAAAGAACTGAGTATTATCATTATTTAATCCCTTTTGGAATGGAAGATACACTGGAAAACTGAAGGTTGAGAGAGTGTGTGAGAGAGAGGGAGAGAGAGAGGGAGAGAGAGGGGGAGAGAGAGAGGGAGAGAGAGGGAGAGAGAGAGAGAGAGAGAGAAGATGGGGGCGGGGGTAGGTACAAAACATTGAAAAGGAATGCATGCTCACAACATAAACATGATGCCATCTTTCTTTATTAGAAAAGTCATCTTAGAATTTCTTCAGAATAACACTACAGCAGAATAACCTATATGAACTTATTTTGAACTATGACACGATAGACATTTGAAGATAAATAAAATGATGATAAAAAGAATTTGTCACTTAATATTACTTGACATAATGAAAACCATAGATTATTCATAATATAATAACACATTTACATATTTCCATTTCATTCATTTTTAGACATTTATAACAAGTTTATAAATTGATTTTTTTCTTTCAAAAAGATAGATCTTTGCCAAAAGATTGCATGTGTATATGCACTTGCATACTTCTGTAGAAAATGTGAATAAAAAAATGTCAAGAAGAAAATAAATGATGATATCGAGTCCTTAATTGACAAGTATCGTCTTCAATTGCTGCTTCATGTACATGTGCATAATTAACATAATTTAGCTAATATGAATTGTATATGTTAAACATGTACTAAACGGAAATCAAACATTTATAGCAAGATCGTTAAGCAATAGGAATGAAATGGATGAACAGGATAACATATAACCCTGTGTACATAGAAAAGGGATTACATAAAACCTGTGTACATATATAGGGCACGCATGGAACCTAAGCCTTTTCTATGCAAGTACGTATGCATGCTTTAAGTAGTTTACTCAACAACTGAGATATTTTACATTTCATTGAGAATGTATTTAAACTTTTAACAGAAATATGTGAACCTTATAGTTTGACTTCAATACAGCAACATTATCAAATCCCTTACATTGAGAGCAAAACATGTTTTAGTGATTGGTACACTTCGAGCATACTGGTAACTGTACATCACACTTTAGTGTCTCATAACAAACAGATATGAGTTTGCATAGGGCTTTTGTTTCATGCAGCTACTATGTTCATCCCAACTAGACATTTGTTTTACATTTTAAAATGGTGACAGTTTACCGGAGCATTTAATAACAATTCATTTGATAAAAATTTTCAACATCTGAGGGAATACAAGTCATTTTAAAAGTACTTTATCAGATATACTGAATATGACAATAAGTAACAACTAAATCCAATTATATCATGGACAGCCATCTATTTAAAAATAATTTTGTATAAAGGATGGAATTATTGATTTATACAGCAGTAAAACACAGCAAAAAAATTACATTTACACAATGAATGGACAAGACTTTTAAAAATTTGCACAAGCACCAAAATAGATTGCGGCTCATTTTTGTACATATAAATGTATATACACTTTCAGAATAGCAATGGATATACAAGAAATAAAATTGACATCTTAATACAACACTGTAAAAAGACTTGTCAAAATTCTCTCGTATGTAAGAAATTACATCATTTTACATTGAGTTAAAGGAGGCCTGCAAGATTTTAGCAGGGGGTACACACATTATATGAGGTGGACCCTTTCCAGGGCACAAAGCGCCGAGCGTGGGAAGGGTCGAGGAGGGGGGAGCACCTACAAAAAAGGGCACTTTTTGGAGAAAAAAAAAGGGTACCTACAAAGGGAGGCACAAAACCCCGCACCCCCTAAGTTACAGGGGGGGGGGGGGTGTTTCACAAAGATCCTAAGTTGGACTTAAAAATTATGGAAAGCTGTTAGCATCAATGAAAATATTTTGTAAAAGTTTCTTCAGAAGCCATAAAATGTTGATTCAATTTATTCGTATTTTCTATTATCAAGGAAATTTCATGTTCTTGATGAGGAATTTATAAAAAGTCTAGAAAAACTGGAATTTTCGTTTTTAAATATATTGTATTTTAAGGCTACAAATGGCTCTCCAAGTCCAACTTAGAGTTCAGTTTGACTTAGGATCTTTGTGAAACACCCCCCTGGTTAATGTCCCTCTGGTTCCACACAGACAGTATGATTTGGTTTGTTCTTGGTAGAGAGAAAGCCATAAGGAGTTACTGAATTCATTAATACCTTGGTTTATATCATTTCAATTTCTAGTCATGATACTTTTAACAGAGAGGAAGACGACAAAGGAAGACTATAAAAATACATCTCTTTATCCTGAATATAAATAACATCTCATGACTTTGAATAATTAAATATAAAAATACATCAAATATATAAGAAGTTATTATGGAATGCATCATGAAATACAAATAACATGGAAATTTAATTCTTCATGGTAAATGCAAGTACTTGAAGGACTGGTAACACATAATTCTAGTACTATTTCATCATTATTAGGTACCGGTAAATAATTGCTACAATTACCGTCTTTTTGATAGAATATTTTTTTAAGGTGATACCGACAAGTACTATGCAATTTAAGTTGAATCAATAAAAATTTCAAGGCTAGATGCAAGACTATTGCAAAGGTAACATATATGAGTTGGTCTGGTGGCATGTTCACTAAGTCAGCTCGCTGTCTACGTCTATAAACTAGCTCAGACGACCCCAGTTCGAAACAGAGTCATGTCTTTCAGATGGTGACGTTAAAGGTCGGTCCCCTGACGTAAAAAATCATATCTGGTTGGTACATGTCTGTAAAAACCTAATACACACACACACACACACGCGCGCACGCACACACACCAGAAATACACATACGTTAATCAAGAAGAAAGTATAGTAATGCCAAAAGCCAATGCACAAACTAACATTTATCTATACTACTATCTTCACTACTATGTTTCTTTAGTATTTCTCACTTTTCCTTCCTTATCCTTTCTTCTTTCTCTTGCGTTTAGAAACATTGTATTAAGCGCATTATAAATGTAATGTATTATTATTATTATTATTATTATCATCATAATCATCTTTATTACCAACATCATCATTATTATCATCGTCATCATCATCATAACTATAATATGATTATTATCATCATCACTATGACCTTCTTTAACATTGTCATCCTCGTCATGATCATCACAAACTTAATTATCTGTACCATTATACCATTACAAATACTCAACCTTATAATCATAATATCATTATCAGCTTTATCATCATCACTGTTAGTATGACGAGAGACGAGCTGGTGCAAAATGATGAACGGAGGGTATTCAAGAAGTAGAAGGCTGCATCTCTGTCATTTTATTGAAGTAGCGACATTTTACATCAATTGTAAGCGAGATCTCACCTAGCACATCTTATTGAGATGGGCAACAACAGCTGTAAATGATAAAGAAAATGCATCACTAATTAGGGCAAGTCCATATATGTATATGGATATTGGAGACACGGGGGAGAAGAGAAAGGGAATGTGAAAAGGCAATACTGCAGCTCCTTTTGAATCTTCCTCCTAACGAATGACCTTTAATAAATTTGCATTTCACCCATTTAGTAAAACCAGTACCCTGTACTCTCAGTCTTCAAGAAGTGTCTGAAAACACATCTTTTCTAGTTTTACTTAAAGGGCAAGTCCACTCCAAAAATAACCTACTTACAATAAAAGCAGAAAAATCAGACTAACCAATCAAAAAAAGTTTGAGCAAAATCGGATAACTATTAAGAAAGTTATGAATTTTTGAAAAAGTATGTAAAACTATGGAACAATGAGAATCACAACACAATTTGCCAAGATGGTTATCAGTTTGTGACGTCATGTCCTCACAACTTATCAATTGCTTTATTTTGTTTAATCCGATTAATTTCCCTTTTTATCCCCCAAAACTTGATTTCCCCATGCCTTTGCCCAGGTTATATGATTTGCCATTTCCCCAAAACTTTTATGAATTTTGAAGAATTGATACTATTTTCTGAATATTGTATTTCATAATTATTGATTTTTATTGAAATAGTTTATCAAAATTCAATTTTTCATGATTTAACTGGACATAAATTACTCTTTATTTGCGCATCCACACATACAAATATTACTAACAATCAAACTTGGATGCTGGTGTGAAGAAATAAGATTCTTAGGGTGAAAATATAAAATATATATAATCAATATAAAGAAAATAATTAGTTGATATTGAGGACCATACGTCACAGACTCATGAGTGAGTTGCCAATTTGTGTAGTGATTTTCAAAGTTTTTCATGTCATTACAAAGTCATAACTTTCTTATTAGTTATCCGATTTTGCTCAAACTTTTTTTGATTGGTTTGTCTGATTTTTCTGGTTCTGTTGAAAGTAAGTTATTTTATGGAGTGGATTTGGGCTTTAGTTTAAAATACCTCTCTGTTGTTAATTAATGTAAGCTTTGTATTCTATTGTTCTCATATTTTGTTTTCTTGTAGGAATTTCTTGTTGATGTGCTTAGTATCTATTGAAAATGCACTTTATAAATGTAAGCACCAGGAGTGTCAAGTCTGACAGACATGAGCGCCACCATTATTATATTATTATTATTATTGTCTTAATATGCTCACCGTCAGTAGCCGGCCTTTTACCAGGAGCCCTCTGCCGACAGAGAGAAATAAGCTCTTTGAAAGGTTCTGGAGTGTCGCTAGGAGGATCTTCTGTTTTTCCATCCTTGATGAAGTTGTACTTTTTCAAATGGTCTAGGGGAGTTCCATCTATACAAAAAAAGGATTTTGAGATTATTCGCATGTAAAGTGCATTCTGTGAAACCAGTAAATTTTTACATGCATGAAAACTCACACAACACTAAATTTTTGCAACTTGGAAAAGTTTCTCGCCATTAAAAATGCCTTCTCTTACAATTTGTGGAAGTTTCTTGATGCAAAAAATTCTTGTTTCACAGTAATGAAACATTTCCTCAAATGAAATCATACTGTCTAGTTGCTAATGCGTAATCTGGATTAAGCAAAAGAAAGGAACCATTGTTGAATTATTGGTTTCGAATAGTATGGATTCAAAGCTTTGGACTTCAATCATGCACTGTTTAATATCAAGTCAGCTAAGGAAAATCCAACAGTGCAGCCTGCTAAATAAAAACTATTATGCTGGTAACGTAAGGAACACCAGATTAGCAAATAGCTTGGGCTTGCCCACTGTGTGGAGGTGTCATCAGACTGTGCCAGGGATCTCATGGTTCACAGTTAGAGTCCCTCTGCAGCATTAGTCTCCATTTACCATTCTCCATCCAGGTGTAGTAAGGGAAAACCTGGTAGGAATGTATTCCTTGAATGCTTTAAGCACCTTATGGCAGCTTGGCTAAAGCCAGGGTAATAATACTACTTTGTTGGTGCCTTGAGCATCCCCGGAATGGATATGTGAGCACTGTGAACGTAGCGTATTTCATTATCATATGGGACATTAAATAACCAATATTTGGACTTGCAAATATGCAAGTCAATGTACCAAGAATTACCTTGTTGTTCCAAGGCTTGGAAGGGCTGCATCCTTGAAGCAATCTCATACAGTATGACTCCAAATCTACAGGACGGAAACAGAAGAGATCACACATCGTGGTAAATTTGTGGAAAGATGCTCGTTCTGTAGCTAACAAGCCCTATCATGGTCTGCTCTGGCTCGTTAACTTTTGAATACCCTTACCCGGTTCTGGACCGGTCAAGTTAGTCGTTAGAGAACAAGATTAAACCCATCATCAACATTTTGCCACCTATAAATATCTGTTATTTTTTCCTTATAGGACATTGCAACAACTATTGTCCCATTTAGCTAGGAGACATGTAGACATGAAAATCTATAAGAAAAATACAATTTCTGGGTGTTAAAACCTGTTCCCAACTCTTTTCTACCAGACTTCTGTTACATGATTTGTATTTTAGTTTAGTGGCTGGCTCAGCTCAAAACCTTCAGTCTGACAACTTCATTTGATATAGGTTCTGGTTCCACTCTATGGTAATAGAAAATAAATTCATGTTAGTTATAAGATACAGACATATGAAAGCCATCCACTCATGAAAGTGTATTTGCCTCTGTTTTGTTTTTGTTTTTGTTTGTTTTTGGTTTACTGCATTAGACATGAATATTTCCAATCAGAAAATTGTAAACATTTCATACAGAGATCTTATTTTTAATGATGAAGTAGTCAACAATATAGAGGCAGCTTATTGGAAATACAACAAATTTTTGACAATAATGAGAAGAAAAAATTGACATTGTCTGGTCATGTTTGATACCAGGATAAATGGCACAAGGTTCTTTACCAGGAGGGAGAAGTAACAAGATGGAATTTTGACTGCGCGCAGTCGAAAATGATGCCTCCGCCATAGAGCAATTTTTAAAATTCAAGTTGATTGTAGTCCATCTGTCGGTTTTTTA
>BEXV01000655.1:68482-79147 GCA_003118195.1 Hemicentrotus pulcherrimus
ACATACTATCCTTAAGTTTGAAGTTTAAATCTTAAATGGTTCTTGAGATATTGCGATAACGGTCAAACGGGACGGACGTACGGACGTACGGACGGACGTACGGACGGACGTACGGACGTACGGACGGACGTACGGACGGACAACCCGAAAACATGATGCCTCCGGCACCACCTTCGGTGGCGGAGGCATAAAAAGGAGACAGCATAAAAGAATATCAAAGCATGGCCCATCCTACCATTCAGCAATTCTCAAATGACAGGACAAGATGGCAGGAAGTGGGCACAATCTTGTCCTTGGTGCCTTAGCTAAGCCCCAAGAGGGGGTGTTTCACAAAGACTAAGATCCCCTTTAAGTTCAACTTACCGGTAACTGTGGCAGGCTGTTCATGCCACCAGTTGCTCTCACAATTGGTCTCTCAATTATGATCTTTAGATTTTAAAAATAAAAAAATGTAAATTCTGTAGATTTGTGATCACGATTTGTACATCCCTTGAGAAACCAATGGCAGGATTGTTTAGAGGAACTAGTGGCATGAACGGCCTGCCATAGTTAAGTCCAACTTACAGTTGATCTTAGTCTTTGTGAAACAGTCCCCAGGTCATGGGACATGATAATGATACATGTATGTCCCTTTATTTCACTTTACTCACTTGTAGACTTCACTCTTGATACTGCGCTTGAAACTCATACTTGTTTCCTCAGGGCAGAGGTAGTTTATTTCATCTTGTTCGACGGACCCACGGCCCCCAGATGACATGGTTGATTTGCTCTTACTGATCTTCGATGCTGACCTCACGAAACCATTGTCAGAGATCTGCAGAAATATACACAGAATATATCGATCTTCTTCATCATCAGTGAGATAAAACAAATTATTGCTGAATTAATTACTCTGAATGGACCAACCACATCATTACTTGTCATACCATTTGAGTACATATAAACAGTATTTTCTGAAGAGGATAACTACATTCCCAAATGTATAAAAACTATGCATTTGACAAAAAGCCAGAGGTGATCGAGGCATCTGATGATGATATGAACAACAACAATAGTAATACTAAAGGTATCATTAACAGCAATCTTAATAATCATAATCGATAACAAATACTAATGACATTTTCACTTAACAATAATGTCAGGGTCCGCAAGTCAATGGCAGCCACGACACTTTTTGCAGGCAGCCGTCAATACTTTTGTACAAACCTTAGCTCTGTAGCATTCATCTACTAGGAATCTTGTGGAAGTGATTGCCCGATGTAGCATCGTCTTTCTTTGGCAAAAATGGATTGTGTAGAGCCCTTGAGCGCAATCCCTGGCAAGCGTCACCCGTTGTTCCCATGGCAACGGATGATTCTCCTTGTCTTGAAGAACACTTCGGAGGGTACCATGAGACATGTATTCAACCACAAAGCACATACGACCTAGAATAGAGGAAAGAGTTCTAGACCTAATACAGATATCATGCAGAAATTACCTCCCGTTAATTGCAACAGAAAAATCTGAGCAACAGCTTACAAGGAAAGCTGAAATATTTTCTGTTGCAATTAGTCGGAGGTTTGTGCTTATTTTTCACAAAATGACTGTTCTAAACGGTCAGAATCATTGGATATATATCTCAGCTGGGAATGAATTTATACTCATGGATGAAACTACATGTAGAGCAGAAAAAGAATATACACTGCCTTGAGAGACTCTAGTAGAATCATTGTTGTCAAGACAGCAAACAGACTCCAGAATGACTCCAAACCGACAAATTGCTGGCCAATCAGTATGTATTTGTTTATTCTGTCTGATATCAGTGTGAGTAGGGTATTAAGAACAGACTTTAATAGATTCTATGGGGTTGAGCACAGACTGTAATAGGTCTATTTCCTGAGGGTTACAACAACAAAAAAAAATAATAATAATAATAATTGGATTTATATAGCGCCTTTTTCAAAGGTTACAAGGCGCTGCTCTCTTAGACTTTTAACAATTAAAGAGGAGTTGTACAGGCAAGTTTTCAGATGTTTTTGAAGCAATCTAGTGAAGTACTGTTTCTTAAGACAGAGGGGAGTTTGTTCCAGATGCGTGGGGCTAAGGACTGAAAGGATATGAAACCAGTCTGTTTACGGGATTTGGGAATGACAAAGGTAGGAGCTGATGAAGACCTAAGAGAATAGGATGTTCTCTGTTGCTGAAAGAGTGAGGAAATGTATAGAGGAAGGGTGGTCGACATAGATTTGAAAGTTTGAACAAGTATCCGGTATTGTATTCTATCAGCAACTGGGAGCGAGTGTAGTTCCTGCAACAATGGGGTGGCGTGGGACCATTTTGGTTTTTGATAGATTAGACAGGCACATTTGTTTTGCAGACATTGAAGTCTGCCCAGGTCCTTCTTTCTTATACCCCCAAGTAAGCATCCACCATAGTCAAACCTGGAGAGCACAAGTACTCTAACAACATTATGACATGTTTCTTGATCAAAGTACCTTCTGATGCGATTTAAAGGGACTGGGTAACATTGTACAGATGAGAGATAGTGGTTCTAAGGTAGTGACTTCAATGCTAGATGTACAATTAAAGATAATCTGAAAATTTGAGTGAAAACGGACCATTAATTATTCATGGTACAAATTGGGAAAAACTGATCTGATCAATTCCTTAATTCTCCCAACTAGGTCTAGATCTAGATCTATAGAACAATTTAGTTACATTTTAGGTGAATGGAAATCTCACAAAGCAATAAAATGGCTCTGCATTCCATTTCAGACATTTAAACGTTGACAGATTTTTTATAGCCTGTTTTATGTCTTTTTTTCATGGAAAAACGGTTGGGAAAATTCAAAAATGGTTGGGAGAATTTACTGTTAATCACTGTTAGAGGGTGCCTCCCATCGACGCCTTCAAAGAAAACCATAGATATCTTCGTGGTTTGAGAATTTTTTTCAGGATTTTTTGCCTGTCAGAGGGTTAGTACAGTAGAAGGAATATAGTAAGTTACATTTTATACAAAAATTAAGCAATTTTTGTCATCAACCTTCAACAATGCTACCCAGTCCCTTTAAGTTATATATTTGCCAGTTCAGGGTGCGACATAAGTTGGTGACATGGAATTTGGAAAATAATATCATCTTTGAGATACTCATAATTAGCAAATTACTTATAAACACAACACATCAATCCAGGCCTCAATCAGAAAATTAGAGGTCTTTGCCACTTGATTTGGGGCACAATATATCTCATTTTCTGCTGTTTATGATAAGATCAATTTAACATGAGAGTGGACTTTTTTCTTCAATAAGCCAGTTCACAGTTGCAGTCTGAGCGTGAGCAGATAAAGGTCATTGCAGAACAAATTATGAAATACATGGAGACAAAATACTTGATACGTGCTCATGAAAGTAATGTAATCATTATTCATTCCTGCACAAGCATTGCACTCCATGATACACAGGTGGAAGGTTTGAAAAAGGGGAAACAAAGGCTATTTATGTATCACCTCCATCGCTGTAGGAGTGATTATTTCAAAATGTACAAACTGGGAGCTCTTCATGTTTTGAAGATCTGTGGATATTTGGGGTCATTGCAGAGATGTGCTAACCGTGAACTGGTCTATTAAATGTAGTTATATATCGTCGGTGGGGTGACAAAACCTTGTATCTCAATTTTTTGAGATTTTGATTTTTTTGCATAATTTTGTAGCTAATATAGCCTACGACACCACCTGATAAATCCATGGAACGCCTCCTGTCTCGGTTTTTCACAAATCCACACAAACACCCTCAAACTAAACCTCGTAACTTTAACCCCCTTTGAAGCTGCACTGACAAAACCTGAGATACGTATAATTCCCTTTTCTCGTAACTCACACACGGCCTAACAGTACCAAAATTAGTGTATTCAAATCCTTGTAACTTATTCAACCAAAACCTTGTGACTCATTCAGAGTTGAAAGTAAGAACTCGTATCACAATTTGAATAACAACTAAAAACTTGTATCTCAATGTACATAAAAGCAAAAACCTCGTAACTCACTTTCAAATATAAAAACAATTATTTTACTGTATTTCAACAATGACATTAAAAATTGTTGAAATATTCAAGTTTTAAAAAGAAAGGACGGTGTCACAGCACTAAATTTGTTGAGACAGGAAAGTTTTTTCGCTCTCCTGAAAATTCATGATTTTTGAGATACGAGGTCTTGTCACCCCATCGACGATATGTGTTTATTCTCCTCCTTACTTTCATAGTCCATGGTGTATCCGTAGAGCTGAACAATGAAACGAGAGTATTGGAGACCCTTCCACAGGTTCAGCTGCTCTTTTAGCTCTTTCACCGAAGATAATTCCCTGTAAAATATAAAATTGTGAACTTAATACATGTATATAAAGGCTTTTAAGTTATGCATGAACAACACAGAAAGAAACAGAGTATCAGTTGGCTAAAAAAAGAGGAAATCTCTATACCGGTATTCGTTTAACATGATTTTATATTCTAACCCAAC
Source organism: Hemicentrotus pulcherrimus (assembly GCA_003118195.1). NCBI lineage: Eukaryota > Metazoa > Echinodermata > Echinoidea > Camarodonta > Strongylocentrotidae > Hemicentrotus > Hemicentrotus pulcherrimus. Next base: position 72,972 of record BEXV01000655.1, read on the forward strand.
TTCGGTAGTATTATATACAGTAGATTTGCGGGTGTACCATGTGAGAGAGAGAGGTTTGAGGAGTCCTGAAAAGGACTCTGACTCAGTAATCTTTCTTGGGGGTGTGGTAGTCCTGAAAAGGACTGTTTGTTATTTTTCTTAGCATATAGTTCTAAGGAGAACAATAGCGCTTGGAGAGGATGAGTCGCTCATTTGTCATTCATAATTTCACTTTTTTTGTTGATACACCATGAACTATGAAAGTGGGGAGGAGATTACTAACTACTTATAATTCAAGGAAAAGTCCACTCTCATATTAAGTTGGTCTTATCATCAACAGCAGAAAATGAGATATATGGTGCCCCAAATCAAGAGGCAAAGATACTCAAATGTGGGATTGGCTAGTTAAAGTCATGGGATTCATTTCTGACCTAAAGGATTATAATTATGATTGCAGCATGAGCTAAATCCAAGATTTTGTTTAGAATCAGAGGCAAAATTACCCAATACCTAATAAGCATAACCTAAACCATGATTTTGTTTGTTTGATAGTTCTTCAAATGATAAGTTATACTTACTTGTCTTCAAACGCTTTCCTGACCAGCAGCTTATCTTCAAACCTGTGCTTAGTCTTGATAATAGGACCGTACGTTCCTTCCTGCAATGTCTCTATGTCAGTGAACTCTGAATACTTCATTTGTAATTCTAAAATTGGAAGCATAAGAAGAACATAAACAATTCCATACATACATTAAGGCTCCACACTACATGGTTTGGAAAAGGGTCCGTAATGTGAAAATGTTGGGATCCAGAGTTAGATTTTGGGTACAGTCCTGGGGGCCTGTTAGTGGCAATATCTGCACACATTCAGCTGTTCTTAAAAAGATAGTGTATATTGCTTACAAATAACTTTTTCTCTCTTTATTTCGTTGTCTAATTTGGGTGATTATGATAGGACCATAAGTTCCTTCCTCAGTGATGGAAATTTGTATGATTCATGATCGACTCTAAAACTGAAGGAAAATATGAGATGCTTGCAAAGGGTGTCTCCAGGTCCCGGTGAACTGCATGTAGGTACTAGAAGAACACAAGAATAATTGATTATAATGACAGCAGGTCCCCATAAGATGCAGATCCTTGGGTGCTAAAATCATTAGTGATTGAGTAGTAAGTACAAAGAGAGTTGGAAGAATTCATATTGCACATGCACGTATCCGTCACAAGTACCAAGTACATTATTACCCTAGCTTTGACCCAACTTCAGGGCTCAAGGCATTGAAGGACTACTACACCTGGGTGAAGAGTGGCCAATGTAGACTAACGACATGCCAAAGGACTCAGACCGCGAACCATGTAATTCACACTATGATGACGCTCTAGCTTACCACTACCACTCAAATTAACTTACCACTGGCATACTCCTCCGTAGATCTCAGTTGTTCATTGAATTGTATTTCTTTGTGAAGGTGCTCAAAAGCCCATTTTACGGTTTCATCTGAAAAAAAAAGATTCATGAAATCAGGTGGCATTACTAACCCGCTGACTACAGAATTCTTATTCTCAATTCTGTGTTATGAAAAGGCACCAAAAGAAAATTGATGCCAGTTTTTGTTATTTTTTTCCATTGTAACATTTTCAGATTTATTCCAGCTGCTAGAGAAAGGACCCCCATTAACCTAATGTTTATTCATATGTTTTCCTTCAGGTATTCAAAAGGAGTGGCTTGTGTTTTTAGAAAAACTCTAATTCCCAACTGAAGGATACATCAAAAGGAAGAAAAAGTATGATGTACACTTACATATCAGATTCAGACTCTCCTTCATATCTTGAATGTCCTGACTTTGATAGTCTCCATCTTGCTTCAGTTTCTCTAAGTCCTCTCTTATACTCTCCAAGTCTAGCTCAAGATCTTCTTTATCCTGCTTCCCCATTTTATCCTTATCAAAGACGTCCCTGAGCTGTTTCTTCATTTCCTCAGACACAATCTTTGGGAATGCAACCTATAAACAGACAGAAAGACAAATTACAAAATGGCCAAAAAACAATTATAAAAACTGAAGATAACTTATTGAAACAAAAAAATAGTTTGTGTTTTGTGTGTGTGTGTGTGTGTGTGTGTGTACATTAAATAGTGACAATTAATTCTACACTGCATTGCCATTTTATAGACTCTACTGCCCATTATTTTCAAATAGTTTTTCTTGTTCATGAAACTGTGCGTACAGCAGCATACTGGACCGGTATTAAACAGTTATCATGGAGCTAATATAATAAAGGCTACAAAAAGGTTTTTTTTTTTTTTTTTCAATGCCATTGTGTCTTGTCGAGCATATATGCATGTGTGGCACACTAGCAACCATGCTGATAGGCAAAGAAAGTTTAAGAAACTAAGAAAGCAACAAAAGTGTTGAAGAGACCTACCTGAAGACAAAAACCAAGGCTTCCTTGCAAGGTGGTTAGCTGGTCATTGTAATTATCAAAATTTGCTTGGATTTTCTTCTTGTGCATAAACTTGTCCATCCATTTTGTATCTCCAAGCTTTAAGAGAAAAGATTCAACGCTCTCCATGCAATCTTTCAACTTTAGCAGAGGTCTGTGATGGAATAAAAAGATTTTGAGGAAATTTATTGGAGGGAGGAAATGAGTAAAGCAAGAGTATAGCAATTTGTAAAATCGTATACATGTAGAAGTCCTTAAATAGATTTTTTTTTTTGGGGGGGGGGAACAATGTAAAGTTTGCTTAGGGGTCTATTTGATATTTGATTTTGACCAATGTAAATTTCAAATTGCAGAAGACTGCTTTCTAACTGGGTTCTATCGGATTCACACCGATGAAAATACCGATTGAATTTTCCTTATGTAAACAAAGGTGAAACCGCAGTTTTCCCCCTGTCGCTTTCTAATTACTGCCGGTGAAATTCACTCGCTGTTGCGAGCCCTTGCCGAAAGTGAAGAATTATTGCGTAATTATTAAGCCCGAGTTCAATCTAGCTAGCATGCAGCATGTTCAACCATAAGTCAACAGACACAGTTGGTTACGATAAAGCGCGCGTATGCTGCGACCTTTGACCATTTTAATTGCCTTTTTCTTCCAATCACTTTCTAACTAGCCGTTTCATCGGTGTCACACCGATAGAATGAGAATTTAATCGCCTATTTCTCTTCTTTTCATCGGCTATTTAAAGATAAACTTGAGTTCTGGTAAAACAAGAAAATTAATTCTCACAGAATCTAACAAAACTTACAATGTACCAGGGATATGAGAGTTTAACTCTCATATCCCTGAATGTACACTGAATGTTCAAGATTACAAATAAATGTCATGTGCCAAACAATTTTGGAAGAAAATGTACATTGGCTGAGTAATGAGCATAGAAAGATAAGGAAATCAGTACTAGCCCCGACACCATGTGTGTTAATTGTCCCATATACATCTTTCTGTGTAAGTGATTGTTACTTTATCAAGACTCTGCCAAATTTATGATGATTTTGATGACTCCAGAACCTTGCCTTACACACCATTACTTACATGCTATATGATCAACTTATCTGATCCATTCCACACCTTTTCTTCCACAATGCAATAGCATTAACAGAACTCAAGTTTATCTTTAATCGCCTTTTTCTCCTCTGTTGCTTTCTAACTGGCCGTTTCATCCGATGTGTCCAGATGCATCCAATGAAAATCAGTGCAGTTAGAAAAGGGGATAGGCTACCAAACTAAAAACTCTGCCAAAAAACAGGGAAAAAAAAGACTAATACAGTAATGGCAAAAATGATATAATTAAAATGACAGTAATGATATATAAACTGCATGTAATGTAGGCCTTATAGTATACAAATAATGCACTATAGAAAGGGCATTAGTAAGAATTACCCACACAAGGTACCGAGCGTGGGTAATTTTACTAATGCCCGAACAAAATGCTGTGTATTATTTGTTTTATAAAATTATGACGTGGATCCTTGATCACCCCCATCATTCACCCTCATTTCTTCAGTTGAAAGCATTTCAAACGTAGGCGTTTTAAATTCTGTGGCAGCCATTTTCGCGAATAAAAGTGAAACGATGAAATCTCAATGGTTACGATCGCAAAAAAAAATTCTCAACAATGACTGGTCATTACCATAGGATAATGACCGGTATTGGTAGTTATCCAAATTTTGTGTTATGCAAAATAAATGCCTGGTCACGTGTACGCTTTCAACCAATCATTTGATTAGGATCTGCATGTCATCATTTTATAATACTACATGATGTACATGTATGATGTAGCGCTGTAGACTTAATTCAGGGGCATATCATAAAATAGACAAGTCAAAGCTCATGCTTCTGCCTAGACCGAATTTTCTGTCTTTTTCGTTCGTTAAGCCTCTAATATAATAAGCGAGTTCATAATTAGGATTTGCGCATGTATGTGCACATGAAGGTCATTTGGACCCAAATTGTAAAACCATTGAGACAAATACTCGGATCGTGCTCATGAAAGTTATATGTTAGCAGTATCCATTTATGCACAAAGTAAACAGTACATTATTTGATACACAGGTGGAAGTAGTATTCATGAAGCACCTCCATCACTTTTGGCAGTGATTATTCTAAAATGCAGACAGGTGGGAAGTATCCATCGTGTCTAAGATCTGTGGATATTTTGGGGTCATGCGGTCCAGAGCTATTTACGAACTCGCTTATTTGGGTAGGGTCGGCTCTCTCCTTCATGTACCCAAATAAGAGGCTTAACGAACGAAAGAGACAGAAATTCGGTCTAGCTTCTGCCTTTATTTAAAGCTAAACTTTAGTACCGGTACTAGTAATGCGATTGCATTGTGAAAGAAAAGGTGTGGAAAGGATCAGAAACAGTTGATCATGTAGCATGTAAGTATTGGTGTGCACTGCAAGGGTTTGGAGTCATCAAAATCATAATAAATTTGACCGAGTCTTGGTAAAGTAACAAGCACTGTACACAGAAAGCTATATATGGGACAACACACATTACTCAGCCAGTATACATTTCTTCCAAAATTGTTTGGCACATGTTATTTATTTGTAATCTTGAACATTCAGAGTAAGTTTCGTTTGATTCTGTGATAATTAATTTTCTTTTTCTACTGGAGTTTCTCTGTCGTTTTGTGATATTTGTGGTAAATACAAACCACAAAGTTAATAGTCTAAATGTCTACAAAATTTAGTCAAAAAACATACCTGATATACATCAGCGGACCTTCCTGGTCCTGGTAGTCGTAGCCATCGCCATCGGGGCCGGATCCGGCGTGCTCCTGCTCCAGATCTGGAAGAACAACATGCTTGGCGTCTACTTCCTTCTGTAGCGCTCTCACGGGCAGTAGGATAAATTCAACTCTGTTCGCAATGGTTTTACTCTGCGATTTGAAACTTTTTACCTCCTTCACAGCCCCATAGATCCTTACAGCAATATTGACAAGCGACCCAATGCCAGAAAAAAGATCAAATACGGACATTTTGCTTTCTGTTTTAGTTTTTGATTCAACCGAAATACGAAATAGACTCCTCTAGCTCGAGCTCTCTCTCTCTCTCTCTCTCTCTCTCTCTCTCACGCGCTATACACATGTACGGTACGTTGTGTGCATGAAAACGGTATGGCTACTATTCTCCTTGATGATTCACGTCACGTGCGGCGGGGAAATCCCCCAAATTCCCAACCTTTGTTTTCAGACTAATTTTCATCTCTGTACTTAGACTATCACTCCGAAAATGAGGTTAGGACAATGTAGATGAAGAGATAATATAACATATAAACATATGAAAGATTCCTTGTATTTATAGACTCTAAATCATTTTATCAAATGTTTGTCAACCAGCCTGCCAGGTCTAATAGAGACTGAGAAGAAGACCATCAATTTCTTTTCGAAAGCGAAAGGGAGGATTTATGAATTTTCATCAAATCAAATAAAAGAGAGATATCTCCATGCCTTTACAATTCACATTTCTCTCCTACGTATTGTTATTTTATTCATTTTTTCTTATGCATCCGGTTTAAAGAATTCTCTTTCCTATTCGTCTGGTTTCGCTTAATTTTCGGTCATTGTTTGGAGCGGTTCTAGCTGCGTACATGCGTTCATTTTCTACATGTGACTTGCGATTATTTTTTTATTTTAGAGAGGGGGGTGGGGTAGCGGAGGGAGTGGGGGAGTCTGAAAATTTGTTTTCTTTGGGGCAA
>BEXV01000655.1:114070-144655 GCA_003118195.1 Hemicentrotus pulcherrimus
TTCCCCAAAGTGAAATCAGTTCCAGAATTATTTTTTTCTTCTCCCTTTCTAAAATTATTTTTCCAACAAACTGGTAAGCAGGCATAAAAGTGCTTGATCTTTTAAATTTCATTTACTTCAACACCTAAATCGATAAAATGCCTGTCACATTTTTTTTTCAGAATATGTTTTAATTTGTAAATTCCTTTGTCATACAACCTCTTATCGTATATACAACTTCCTCTATATCGAATAAGTTTATTATTAAAAATTACCACATCACCAATGTCTATACTCCTTATATGTCTCGTATTCACCCAATATTCTAATAAATCCATATAAAATTGTGGGGCTGTCACTTTTAATTAACTTGATATATAGTCACATGAAAATATCAAATCTCCACCCACGTGTTCAGTGACAAAGTTAAAATATTGTCATGTCTTCATCTTTGTTTAAAAGTTTTTGAATTCACATAATTCGCTGCGATTTAACTTGTGCAGAAAAATTTAACATCTTTAACCCCCCTTGGCTATAGTCTAAAAACATGATGTTTCTATTGATTTCATCTGTTTTTTCCATTCCATATGAAATCAAAGTTGATTCATCCAGTGAATCATAAACCCATTTTGGAACAGGAGTAAGTGACGCCCGATGAAGGACTTTACAATAAATGTGCACCTTCAATAGTTGAATCTTACCCATAAGTGTTAAATTTTGCTTCCAAAAATTTAAAAGTGTTTTTATTTTACTTAAGATTTCTTTTTAATTTAGATCTTCTTTCTTGTGCTCATCGAGGGAGAAGAAAATCCTTAAAACCTTAAGAAAGTCAACTATTTCGCCAAAAGCAAAATCACAATCTAAACGTTGACATAAACCTAACCTTGATATTTTAGTCTTGTCGTTGTTTATTTTCAGTCCAGAATTTTTTTTCCGAAATCTGCAAATAATAATTTTAACCTATTAATTGATTTTTTATTGCGAACAAAAATTGTCATATCATCTGCATAAAGTACTAGTTTAGTTTCCTTATCTCCAAAATTAATTCCGTCCACCAATTTATCTATTCGTAATTTATGTGCCATTACTTCAATAGACAAGATAAAGAGGTATGGAGAAAGAGGGTCTCCCTGTCTTACTCCCCTTTCTACTTTGAAATAACCAGTTGACCTTCCTTCATTTAATACACAACTTAGAATGTTTGTGTATAAAAACTTTAACCCACCTTTGAAAGGATGGACCGAAACCAAATGACGACAGAACTTTTTGAAGAAATTGATGTGAAATTGAGTCAAAAGCTTTTTCAAAGTCTACAGCTAACAAAAAAACAGATAAATTGTAACGGGATGTATGAAAAATAATATCATCTATAATGCGAATGGCCTCACCAATATTCCTCCCTTTCATGTAGCCCACCTGATCTCCCATAATGATCTCATTTAATACTTTCTTGATTCGCTTAGCCAAAATTTTTGTTAAGATTTTATAATCAACTTTAAGAAGGGAAATGGGTCTATAATATTTCAGTGAAAAGGGATCTTTTCCTTCTTTATCGATTAACGTAATTACAGCTTGTTTTTGAGACGATGTTAATTCTCCTAATCTATATGCTTCATTCAAGGCATCTTTAACTAAATCTCCAATATCCGGCCAAAAGGTACAATAAAATTCTGAAGAAAAACCGTCATTTCCAGGTGATTTGTTCTGTTTTAATTCTTTTAAGATTTCTAGGCATTCTTTATTACTTATAGAGACCCTTCACAGTATTCTCGAGATTTTCAGTCAATTTCGGTAAACCTTGAAAGAAACTATAATAACAATTATCCGAGCACTCGTACTCTACTTTACTGTACAACATGCTGTAAAACTTCCGGATTTCTTCAGTTATCCTTTTTTCATCGCAGCAAATAGCACCATCTGAGGTTTAAATTTTTTAAATAGTACTCTTTCTTTTGTTATTTTGCATTAATTGATTGAAATAACGCGAATCCCTTTCTCCGCTTTCGTACCACGAGGCTCGTGATCGAATCCTAATTCCTTCATTTACATAGCTATAAACTTCCTTTAATTTCTTTTTTGTATTTTCCAATTTTTCTAAAATATCTGCATTAGTGCTTTCCGTCAATTGTTGTTCTAAACATTGTATTTCTTTTTCTAAATCTGTTCTTATTGTTCTTCTTTGATCAGCCAATTTTTTTGAAAATTTTTGTGTAAAGCTCCGAATTTTCATTTTTAAAAAATCCCATAATAACCTTTTGTCTTTTATTTCATTTTGTAGTTCGTTTTTTAATTGACAAATTTTCTTTTTTAACTCTCTAACATAATCTTCATTTTCACATAAACTATTATTGAATTTCCAATATGACCCTTTTCTTCCATTCGTTTTATTGACTGTTTTGTCAAATAAACGTAAAAATATTGAATGATGATCAGGGGCAACAGATGGAATTATATCGCACTTCATAACCATTTCCTCTAGACATTCCGATATTATCCAGTAATCTAGTCTACTTTGCATAAAGGGATTGTTTTGCATATAAGTGAATTGCCTTTTTAAAGAATGCCTACATCTCCAAATATCCAAAAGCTGCAAATCTTCCATGAATTTTTCAAATTCTCGATTAAATCTTTTCGAAATCCTGTTTGAAGATTTCCCGTTATAATCAAATTCAATGTCCCTAATCATGTTAAAATCACCACCTATTATAACCGGGTAGTTATCTTTATTTAACTTAGCCAAATTATTGCGTAATTTTCGAAGAAATTGCAATTGATCACTTTCAAAATTTCTTGTTGGAAAATACACATTGCCTAAAATCAACCTAACACCTTGAAACTTACAGTCTATAAGAATATATCTACCCTCACTGTCTTTTAAGACTTGCAATATCTCAATATCTATCCCCGGCGCCATCAAAACGAGAACTCCTTTACTATGATTAGAACCATGACTAAAATAACTGGAACCTTCCCACATTGAAGCCCACCTGTCCTCACAATCGCTAGTACTAAATGTTTCTTGTAGGAAAACAATGTCCGCCCTTTTATCTTTACACCAGAAAAATATGCGTTCCCTTTTATCTCTGTCCCTGATCCCTTTCACGTTGAGGGAGAACAATTTACAATTAATCAGAACATCCATTACCTATCACACACAAGAAAATTAACCCAGTCCCAGAGCCAATCCTCCACCTTAAGGGACCCCACGAAAGGTAAGTACGAAACCCCGTCATCTGGGAAAGAAACTGATACACGTAAGGCATGCAGTATTGCAGCTCCCCCGCCCCACCCCTCCCACTCTAAAAATTTCTATTCAAAGATAACATTCCTGAAAATAAAGCTATAAAGGATTATGTACCCTCTCCACATTGAAGGTGCTATAATAGCCCGACTCACCGAATACACAAAAATAATGCTTCCATGCAATTATATATATATATATATATATATATAAAAAAACATGTCATGTACAGCAATCTTTGAAGGCTCTTGAATCTAAATAAGTATTCAGAAGTAAATTACGTTTCAATAATCAACATATAAAAAAGGAACGTCCTTAATAATCACAGGGTTGTAAACCAGTATCTTTCCATATAATAGCTTAACTACCAAGTAAATACCTCCATGAAAAACATGCAGCTGGTAAGTACACCTGGGAACTACCAATGTATTTAAACATGGAGATATAAGTATATCTCCATGATTTAAATTTGGATTTAGGATAAGAATTATCCACCTAACCTTCTACTATGCGCCCTTTTCACTCTGTTTATTTTCATCTTTCTTAGTCACACAGAAAAGAAATGCTTGACAATCTATTCATTTGAGGCTTTTGAAGCAACTGGAATTTCAATTTCACCAATTGAAGGAGTGTTCTAAGAATATTAAATTTCACAGATAAACAAAAAGATAACATTCTTGAGACGCATGTAGTTTTAAGCTTAAATACTTCTCAAACAAAGGAAATTTGACTTGGCAACAGCCCTAAAAAAAGCAATTACATTTGACTAAGAATAAGAGTTATCCCATTTACATTTCAATGCTCTCCGAAACTACATCTTTTCTTTTCTTATTAAAGAGTGATATATTTCATCTAACAAACAGTCTCACAATAGAAACTACAGACCCTTGGAATGTGCATGCATATCTTGCAGGTGCCTGCCTTAAATGTAGCCTCAAATACACTATTGGTTCCTAAATAAATTCAACCAAAACTGTAATATGTCATGTACAGCAATCTTTGAAGGCTCTTAAATCTATTGATAACAAATTGATTAAGTATTCAGAAACAAATTGCGTTTCAATAATCATAATAGACATATAAAAAGGGAACATCCCTAATAATCACAGTATACCGATCTTAAGAGTCATAGAGATTGATCTATACCGTTCTGAGACGATATCAACGTTATCTATCTAGAATAAACCATATTGTAACAACCATTTTATGGAAAGGATTGTATTCTAACTTTATGGGCAACAATGCGTATTATAACTTATTTCCGTTGTTATGAAAGAAATACAGACAAACAAATGATGATAAAAAAATTACAAATACAAACGTAATTGGACTGTTCTGATGTCATATATTGAAAGAAGATTGACGATGTCAACGCCTGTATTCAAGGAAACGAATAGGGATGACGGAAATCCTACACTGTTGGGATAAACTTTGATTTGGGATGTAAATTAATGCGGGTAGTCGTAACTCTTGTTAAAATGTTTAAAAAGAACGATGAACTTACAATTTATGGCGTTCCTCTGCAAATGATAAAGCTCGTTTTATATCAGATCTTCAAAGCAATAATGTGGATGGAGCGTTACCGTCTGCACTAAGGAACGATGATTGAATGAGCAATGCACCAACAATACCAACCATCCACCAATTAACACGAGCTGTTCTTTTTGCCGCCGCCACCTCCCCAGAGAGTGGTGCCGGTGTGATTAAAAGCTCACCTGCAATTTTATTATCAATCATATTTGCAGAAGACACTAACATATTTTTTTATCTTATCGTGACTCACAACTTTTATTAGATACTGTATGAACTTACTTTAGTTTATGAAAGGATCCAGGCAAACAAATTCTCCTTGAATATTCACAAAGCCAATTACACCGTTATTTAGCAATATTATTGAATCACATCCAGGTGAAGTCTTCATCAATGGAGCAGCCCTTCACTGTGTTCAATTTACAAAAAAATTTGGAATATGCATTGACAACAAATTATCGTCGAAAACACACATCGATGCTTTGCCGACTTGTTTCGCAAAATATTGGTGTTATAAACGAATAATGTGTTTTAATCCCGTTCTAGAATATCTAAAGGAACAGCAGGATCATTTCGGATACAAATGGGGAGACAGGAAAATAATAACGACACCCTACGCGGACGACTTTAATCTGATAACGGGGAACAAACTACAACACCAAAAACTCATGAATGGCATCAACGATCGATTGAAAAGTATGGGCTTGACATTGAAACCGAGAAAGTGTTCATCTTTGTCTTTGACGAGTGGTAAACCAAATATTGTAGACTTTAGTATCGGAAACGATGTAATATCCTCAGTCCACGGACATCCAGTTAAATTTTTAGGATCACTCATCACATTCTCGATGAAAACTTCTGAAATCTTCGAATACTTGAAAGGAAAAATAGAATCCACTCTCGAAAATATTAATAAGTGTAACATTCGAAACGAATATAAAGTATGTATACTCACTAGATATGCACTCCCGTCTCTCCGTTACATGCTTACCGTTCATGATGTCCATGCAACGCATCTGAAATCTCTTGATATAATATTAGATAGGTATATTAAGATATGGTTAGGAATACCGTCACGTGGTGCCAATATTGCTGTGGTCCACGATCCTGATGGCTTGAACATACCTTCCATTTCGGACCTTTACCGAACCTGTCACTGTCTGGCTTACAGTAGATCTAGGGTCAAAGGCGATAATGCTGTAAATCACGCCCTTGACCGAAGACTAGAGAGGGAAAGGGGATGGTCACGACAAACGTCGGTCACTTTGGAAGCACATGAAATTCACTCAAAAATATCAGACCCTGTAAGCTGGAACCAGACAAAAACTGTGATTAAGAAATCAGTTCAAGATGTATGTAGAGAAAATTGGAAAAGAGTGATCGAACCTTTACTTGTACAGGGAGAATTCATGAAAGTCGTTCATATGGAAAATACTGATGTAACCTGGAAGTCGATTATTTATAACTTACCTCAGAGTGTAATGAAGTTTAGTGTCAATGCAGCAATAGACAGTCTTCCTACTAACAAAAACCTGTACCGGTGGGGAAAAAGAATCTCTGACAAATGTAACCTATGTAATTGTACTGGCACTCTGCATCATGTTCTTAATAATTGTGAAAGAATGCTCGACCGATATACCTGGCGCCACAACAACATACTACGCATCATGCTCAAACACATTAAAAACACTTCAAACAATTCCACCAAAGTATATGCAGACATAGAAGGAGAAAGCATCAATGGGGGCACCATACCACCAAACATAATAAGTACCCAACACAAACCAGACATCTGCCACATTGACAACAAAAATAAGGACATTACCATCATCGAACTCACAGTCCCCTTCGAAACAAACATTGACAAAGCACATCAACGAAAACAAGACAAATACGCAAGACTCACACACGACATATCATCAACAGGGTGGAAGAGCAAACTAATCTGTCTTGAAATCGGTTCACGTGGACTCATAACCCCACAAAATAAATACCGCCTCAAAGAAATCCTCAAAATCACTAACTCAACTAGGTACCCGGAATCCAGAGACGAAATATTGAAGACCGTTCTTTTTAGTTCTTATGTAATATTCCAGGGTAGACGTGAGCCAGCATGGCAATTTGATCAATACCTTTAATTTATCAATCTCATTTTTCATCATTTCCTGTTTATCAATGAACTTGTAACCATTCTGTACCAAAATGACAATATCTACCGTAATTCGCAATTTATCTCGATTCAATTATACACTATTAATTTATGTATCATGTATGGGGATCTTTCCTTCCCCATAATAATGTTGCAATCTTCTTCATTTACCCTGTCCTGTACTATACCACTTCTGTTTTCCTCTCCTTTTCTCCTTTTCTCCTTTCCACATATTCCTTTTCCCTTTCCCTCTATCCCGGTGCTCCTTGTTATCACATATATTATTACACTGTGACTTGTATTCCTATTGTTAATGTACTTTGCTATTGTATATATTTTTCATTATAACCTGCCGCCTAACCCACTGGATTGACGGGCCTGGTTTTTGTGTGTCTACATGATCTTTAATAAAGACTTGATTTACTACAATTTCATAACAAAATAATTATATCTTTACTCGACCCTAATACTGATGTACTTTATACATCATTGAATTCTTACTTGGGGCAATTCAAACACCACATATATTGATAGAATACTTCTCTCACAGAAAGGTGTACTCCGAGTGATAAATAATGCTATTGTTTAAAATAATTATTTAAAACTATTGCTCACATAATAATTATAATTGCTTTTATAGCGTCTAACAATATTAGAAGTCTCTTAGCACTTTTCAATAATGCAGCATAATTACCATGGCTTTAATAGCGCAGCTGTCACGCGTTCTGCATTTCAAGGAATTAATTCCTACTAGGTCCTACTAGGCAAATGTAGATCAATGTCTTGCGAAACGACATTAGTGCCGCGGTGGGACTCGAACCGCGGACCTTGTGATCGACACTGACCTTTTATATTTGAAAGACAGACTATTAAAAGTTAAAGAATATACCTTGCAAATCTCGGCACAGGCCTGTTCATGTTTCAGTTATCCCGCCGATAAATCCCATGAGCCTTAATTTAACTCTTTCCAAAAAATGACGCTATACAAACATATCAAACACGACATGTAACACGTGCAAATTATCATCTTCCCGAACCATTTTTCGCCCTAAAAACAATTTCATACACATGACCAAACTACAGGAGCAACATTTATCCAAATCCCAAACAGCTTTAAAAAAAAAACTGAGGCAGCTTCAACCAACATATTGCAAATACTGCAACTAACACTCAATTTCGAGTGGAGGCATGTTTGAGATTTTAAATTTTAAAAAGACAACAGAGTAAGACAATTTAATTTCAAACTGCTTCATAAAGTTTTACCCTACAATTAAAGATAATCTTTACAAGTGGAAAATTACATCTGATATGCGTTGTACATATTGTAATGAATCAGAATCGTTTATACACATTTTGCTATTAAAGATGTCGCCAAGTCGCAGTCTTTTGGCAAAAGGAATCATCATCTGGTAACGAACTTGTTCCAAACAGATATTGAGTTGGGAGAAAAAAAAATCATAATCATTGGTTTCAACATTGGAGATGCGGAGTCTCTGCTCATGAATGTACTAATTGTTTACTCACAATATGCAATTCATAAGATGTATACGCTTGATCATTTTAGAAGTAAATTCTTCAATGGTCACTCAATTTGGATGACTTTCAAAAGCGATTTTATGTTTTATGTCAATTGGCAATACAGAAACCAAGAAGAATTAATAAGTAATATCAAGATGAATCTTTCTTAGTTGAACCTTTAATGGATGTCTATTCAGACCCTTGATCTTTCCCTTTCACTTTCTTTATGTTTCCTTTATTTTATTATATCAGTTTGTTGATTGCGTATATATATATATATAGATATATATGTATTGTCATTAAATTCTTTATGCAATGTTGTTAACATGATATAAAGTAATAAAGTGCCTCGTATGAGGAAAAGAGAAAATAAAGACATGCATTACGTGCAAAATATCGTCTTCCTCTAACCACTTTTCGCCCCGAAAAACATTTTCATACACATTACCAAACTTTAAATAGCTTTAAAAAAAAAAAACTGTGGCAGCTCCAACCAACATATCAAGCTGAATTTGTACATGTAATGCACAATTCTATTTCTTCCCGACTGTGACTCCCGACCTTGAACATCCTATTCTAAAACTTCCTGTCCTATCTTCTAATTCTTCTTCTGACTCCCTTGGGAGCATTCCAGCCAGGCGTCATTTTTACATGCGCACATTTGCTAATCTAAGCACATTAACTTTCGCATCCTACCGGGTATCCTACCGGGTACCCATTTTACACCTGGGTGGAGAGTGGCAAATGTAGATCAATGTCTTGCCAAAGGACACTAGTGCCGTGGTGAGACTCAAACCGCGGACCTTGTGATCCACAGTCTGCCGACATATCCACTCGTCCACGACACCTCTACATCCATCAGCCATATAATTTCATTGTTATTTATTTTGTTTTGCTGTATTCTTTGCTATACCTGATACTTCTTGTTTATTGTTCTGTATAGTTATTATAATTCTACCTGATTATGAATGATACTGTGTCAAAATTATTCTAATGAATTTAAACTCTACAAGATATGCTTTTTATCATGTTCCTTTTTTCAATTTTTCAATTATCTAGTGTAAATTCTATACATACTTATGCTGTGTAGATGTCTTTATTGTCCATGAATATAACGCTATGTTTTGTATTTGTTCTCCTGTGAAATAAACGTTAAAGCAAGAGCAACATGACGACCTTATGTAACCGCTCTATTTGATTGTCTTGTGAATTCACATATCTTAATTTCCCCTGAAAATTACGGTATAATAATAATGACAATAAAAAGAATTTGGATATATAAAGCGCTTATTACTGCATATCGTCGCTAAAGCGCTTTACAAATATTATGCACCCCCCCCCCCCCGGATGTTATCTCACCGGAACCACTCATCTCAACAGTCAGCAATTAGCTATCTGGATTTATATCGTTGTTATGTCTCTTTTCATGAAGAGGCATTAATCATGCTAATGAACAGTGTAATCATCATTAAGTTGATAGGCCATTTCCTTCATGAAGACAAATTTAGTAATAAATATAATAATGATTAGAGTAATATTCAGAATTTCTAAAGCGCGTAATACATTAACGATGACTCCAAGAGCTTAAAGGTACTTTGTCCCATTTGCATTTTAATTTTGGCAATTACAAGAAGTGGGTTATTGGTGTAGACAAATGTTCATGTACCCTTCACAGCTCATTTTCTGTATGTTATTACCATAGAAAAAAGAAGTCAGTCAGTCACCCAATAGTGAGGTCTAGAACTACCTTTAACCGGCCTTGTTTTTTTTAATAGCCAGAATGCAAACTGCATAATCCATGCATTGTTTAGGTAGGAAGAGCAATACGTAGCAATACATAACGAATACTGTTTGCAATTCCCATTCTGACTATTAAGATACAATTATTGGTAACAAGAAAATCAAATAATTCGAATTGAGGTACTTGACGAAGACGTGGGCCTATTCATTTACTTTGGTTACATTACGAAAATAGCCTTTTGCCAACGGACAAAGAGTCATTCCCAGGATTCTGACAACATAGGGCACACTTACGAGTATTTTTATTTTTTGGTCAGCCATTGGCATAATTTTTTTTATTTTTTTTTTATTAGTTACGATCAGGTGGAGTGTAGCGTAAATTGGCGTGGGGTCTAGGGGCGAAGCCTCGGCGGGCGTCAAGGCGGCGCCCCGGAAGCTCAGGAGGTATGGGTATTTAATTTACGGTCAGATGAGCATATTTTAATACGTTATTCATGATACTGGCATGTCACTAATTGGCGTGGGGCTCAGGGATTTTAGGCATTTTATAACATACAGATAAGCATTCAAGGACCCGTCTTAGGCCCCCTGGCAGGGTTGAGAGGGCGGAGCCCTCGAAATCTCAGGGTTTTAGACATTAAATTACCATCAAATGCGCAACTAGGGGGCACAGCTAATTAGGGCCCTAGGTGGGGTCCCGGAAGCTCAGGGGTCTTAGGCAATAAATTACGGTCAGATGAGAATCTAGGGGCTCGCCTTAGGGCCATTGGGTGGGTTCAGGGTGCAGAGCCCACGGAAGGTCAGGGGTTTTAGGAATTTAATTACGGTCAGATGGGCATATTTTGATACCTTATTTGTGACACTTGTAGGACACTAATTGGCGCGAGGTCCAGGAGGCGGAAACCGTAGAAGCTCAGATATTTTAGGCATTAAATTACCGTCAGATTAGCATCTAGGGGTCCACCTTATTTGGGCCCTAGGTGGGGTTCAGAGCAACCGGAAATTCAGGGGTTTTAAGCATTTAACCACGGTCAGATAAACATATTTTTATAGCTTTTTTGTGACATTTGCAGGACATTAATTTTTATAGCCCGTAGAAGCTCAGGGGTCTTAGACATAACCGTCAGATAAGCATCCAGGGGTCCGCCTTATTGGGCGCTATGTGAGGTTCAGGGGGCAGAGTTAAAGGAAGTTCAGGGGTTTCAAGCATTTAATCACGGTCAGATGAACATATTTTGATACCTTATGTGTGGCTCTTGCAGTACACTAATTGGCGCGAGGTCCAGGGGGTATGACAATGTTTGAGTGTTTACATTTATTCTATATAACCCAGCATTTATATTAGACCAAAATTGCTGAATTATAGATCATGTACAAAACTAATGCAATAAACTTTGTGGTTCTTGCAGAAATTACAGACTGGAGAGTTGGTATACCGATTTAATATAAATAATCATACGTCGCCAAACGACGGTTGATGAATTTAGATTGAAATACACAAATCTTTGTGTCTAGCGTTACCCAATGTATAATCTCAAAATTCTGCCATTTAATTAAATCTCTCAAATTCATATTCAAGTCATATGACCATTTTCCACACTGAATTGTATTCAACAAATTTGAACAGAATGTAGACACTATTTTTCATAACAGGATTTGGTTACTCTTTTAAATCTAATACTTTTCGTATATCCATCTTCTTCTCGTTCTTGTTCTAAATCACCTATTTTCAGTATTTTTCACTTCTTTTTTTTCCATACAAAATAGCAATGCAAAATATTCCAAATAACATCTTTGATTCAACTGTAAAGAAATTTCAAAAAAGGTTTAAATGATCCATCTATTTGTATAATTATCTTTTACCAACAAAAATCCTTTATCGAACCAGTTTTTATACATATCTATTTTCCCATCTATTTTAATATGAGAGTTATATCGAATGATCCATAATATCTTTAAATTTCACGGGTTTGAAGTAACTGTAATGTGACAAAGCAAAAAGAACATCTTTCCAAAATCTATTTATGCTGCTCTAATCCAAATCACTTCCTACAAAATTTTCACAAGAATATATACACGCCGCCTATTTGTTTAGTATTGGCATAAAACAACTTTTTCCAATGACCATCATTTTTTCATCCAAAATTTTTTTTACCCATGCAATTTTTAGGGCTTCACAAAACCTCTCTAAATGCGTCATTTTTAATCCACCATCTTTCAAATTAGTATACATAATACTTCTCTTTATTCTGTCACCTTTATTGTTCCAAATAATTGTAAATAATATTTTTTGAAGAGTGTCAAAGAACTTTTAGGTGAATTAGGAGAGTAACTAAATAAATATTCAAACTTTGGAATCACACGTGCTTTGATTACTGCAATTTTTTCAACTAATGACAAACCCCTGTTACTCCAAACCTTTAGCAAATTATCAGTTTCTTAAATTTTTTCTTCAAAATGTAAATCTTATGAATCAAACTTTTGTTTTCTCGGATGAAGTCATCTAACATAATAATATGACATTTTTAAATCCATGCCCTTCCCCAAAGTCCAGTATTTTGCAAAAAAATAACTCCAGATAGAATAACCGAAATCAGACAGACAGAATAACCAAAATGAGACAAACAGAATACACTCACGAATTATTATGCAAAACTCATGATACACAGACCGATGATAGAGGGCAGCAAGTGAAAACAGGTTTCATGGCAAATGGAACTTGTATTTGTGTCTTGTATGATACCATTCTTTCTTCAATTAATGAGTTCTAAGTGGTATGAGCAGATAAAGTTTTATCATTTCATTCCATAGTCTAACTGCAATTTTAACCATGCGCATGCTTCGTATAAGATGTATTGTGACCCCAAGCCCCCAGACCGATTATCACATTTACCATTTCGTGGGCGTGGAAGCAAAACACACAAGAATGTATTTGGGGGCACTGTATGGTATATTTTTTGTTGGGGGGAGGGGCGCACGTGTACATGTGCCCCCTCCCCCTTCCAAAAAATTTTGCCACTGCATGTAAATTTAAATTTACACTATACATCTATGAAATGGTGTTTTGCTAATTACACGCCTTTCAACAGGAGCAACAGGAATACACGATTTACAAAGATAGTGACTTTGGGGATGTACACTAACATCATTTACAGCATCAAGAATGTTTTGTTTAAATGGTCATCTTACAATGTTCATCATGATTTTCTAGCTATTCTTTGTCTGTTTAAAGTATAACATAATTACAGTTGATTACAAACAAGATATTTAAAACATTTTCATTCAAATAAAGTGGGATGCATACAAGAAAAAAATCAGGTTTACAAGATATACAAAAACATTGCGTTGCAATAAAGACATATCATTTTCAAATGATCATAGAATTCACATTTTGAGAGAGTAATACATACAAACTTGACATAAACACATAGAGCGGGTAAAGCATGCCAGGGAATTAGTAACCATTCAAAGCATATTTCTGTTCATACAGACTAAAACTTAAAAACGAATGCTTCCAAAATTGTCTAAGGTTCTGCCAATTAGGCCCAGACATGGGTTTGCTTTGTAACAGATGAAGTGAAAAGTAGTCTATATAAACATGTATATTATAATCAGGAATTATAAATGCAAACATGTGTTGTAGTTCCTTTACCTCACTCATTACATTTTGACATTTTTTACTCAATTGGTCAAGCAAGAGATATACATATTAAATACACTCCTGATCTGGTTTGTTATGCTCAATATTGACAAAATATAAATAGAGAAGTACCGGTACACTCAAAATATACTTTTCTATTAACTTCTATAAATAATTTATTATGTAGAATATTTTCATTGAAAAGATTGTAGATGCTTTTTTAAAGCTATTAAATGTATTATAAGGTTTTGGTATGGGGTCATGAATTTAGTTCAAATTAACATATTGGAAGCATATGCATTCCTTCAATATTCATTGATAGTTTTCGCGGTTAAAATTGAGTATAAAGTTATGAAATTATAAATGATAAACTGTTATGTGGTATAGCTCCCTCTCAAGGTCAAGATATTAATTTAGCTATGAAACAATGTTTCTTGACTAAAATCGACCAATTAGCTTTTCCTGTTTGGAAATTATATATCACAACTACATATTCTAAGATTTTCATGGTCGCAGCTAACATTGTACAGCCATAGGCGCTATTTGAAATTGATCAAAATTTACCGGGAGCACCTGTAAATTTTTATATTCAATTTTTCTTGAAATCAAAAGTGTTTTAAGGGCTAATTTTTGTAGTGCTTATAATACATCCACAGGGGCATCCAAATATATCAAAATTGTAAAGATTCACTATCCACCCAATTTTCAAAATTTCCCAAAACTTTGTATTACCTTTAAATGCATATATTTTTTTTTCTATTTTAGATCTCTCTTGAATTGACCTTTCCCTATTTACAATAAATATTAACATTAAATTAGACTTAATCATTCAAGCAGACTGATCACTGTGTTGCAAAGGAATATGATGTTCTTCTTGAGATGGCAAGTCTCTAGAAAGTCTGGTTAAATTTATGATTAGATGAATACTTGTTTTATCTACAGTTTTGTTCCTTTGGAAGTTCCAAATCACATTGAGATGCTTCAGAATACAATACATTTCAAAACAATTGTACATGGACCATTGAGATATTCATTATTCCACCAGCTTTTACAAAAAATTGAGAGCCATTGAATATCACAAAAATCTCTTTTTCACACTTCAATTTTCCAGCAGCCATTGAAAAGTTATGTTTTTTGAAGATCTGTGTTTTCCTATACGGTTGTATCTATGATTCTCTGGTCAACATTTGTCTGGACGTGCCAAGGACATGGGTGCAGCACTGGTGTCCTTTTGCAAGACATTAATATACATTTTCTACTCTCCACCCAGGCACAAAAGAAAACTGGTAATATTGAATATATTCAATGCTTTGAGTACCGGAATCAGTATTCTAACTACTCTGTACAGCCAGGATAATTGGCACACCTTGAGCATCATGTTTGGTGGATATGTTCGCAATAACATTATCTAATATTATTATTGTTATTATTGTTATTTACAACACAAAGAAAATTATTACTTTTTCCCTTTTATTAACTCTGAACACAACCATTAAGTGAGGTCATTGAACTGATCCAGGAGATCAGAAGCTGATGGTCTTTTCTCTGGCTTCTGTTTGAAGCATGGTTCAAGGATCTTCTGAACTCTAGGATCTACAGCTGTCAAAGACTCAGGTTTACCCAACTGGCCTGTAAAAATACGAGCCATCAGGGCCATAGGATGCATCGAGTCTCCCCACAGCCGCTTCATGGAGTACAGCTCCACTAATGTTCCTGCAACCGACCAGATGTCATGTTTGTTGGTGTGCCTGTAACCGGGTTCCGTTCCGCCAAGTGCCTCTGGAGGCATGAAGCACGGTGTGCCTTTCATGTTGACTGAGGATTGTGACATGAGGTTGCGGTTCTTGATGTGGGCCAGGCCCAAGTCACAGATGTAGGGACGAATTGTTGCAGAGTCAACCTAAAAGAATAAAAACCATTAAATTTTATGATTGGTAAATTCCCTTAAATGAAATTGAACTTATGATAAAATACAGGAAACATGGTTTTAGAGATCAATATATACAACATGAATATAAAGGGTTATCTTTTGTTCTTGTAAAGTCTTGTATGGTGTGAATCACAGACATGTATGAAAGAATGTGTCTGTTTTCTTTCTACATTGATTTAGCCTACCAGGTATCATCAGCACACAAAACATATCAAGAAATAGATGTAGATCCTAGCAGACCCATCCAGCATGAATTTACAGTCACTCTTTAAAAGCATGAGAAGTACAATTGAGTCAGAAGTACATAAATTTTTCTCCTTCCATGGATTCAATACATAAATAAACTTTCTGAACTTTTAAAGTGGCTTAACCCATGTACTTACTAGAATATTGGCAGGCTTAATATCAAGATGTAAGATGTTACAGGCATGCATGAAGGTTATGGCTTGGAGAACCTCACGAGATATCTGAAGCTTGTTTGCCCAGTCTAAAGGAATCTACAAGTTGATAATTGATGAGCAATAAGAAATAGGTCATTTAAACAATGTACAGAACAATTCGGATTCATAGATGAGGAAAATTAGAGATTTTGATATGATCTTGAAATCATCTATGTCTTGAAAAATAATGGTTTTAAAGCTCTGTTATCACGTGTCATGGTAAACTACCTTTAACAAATTAATGGCATTTTGAGTGGGAAAAAAGATGTATGTAGATGTGGCCCTTATATCCATGTTCCTGTGAGTTAAACAATTTGAGGGCATGCACTGGGACATGTAATTTTATTGATGGAGTTATGTTTTTTGAGAATTATCACATCATATGTGAATGAAGTCGAACTTGCACTTACAATCGGGGACTTGAATGGTATCCAGTCTACCAATCATTCACTTAAATGGTCCGTTCCCCGCTCCCTACAGCCATGCATTTTCCTGGAAACACTTGATTCAATTACCTTAACGTCATCCCTATCAGGGAAAATGACTGTGTGTAAACTTGTTCCTTCAATGAACTGCATTACCAGAAAGGCCTCTTTTCCCTGGTATCCTAGAGCCATCATCTGTACGATGTTAGGATGAGTTGCCCGTCTTAATGGAGAGAAGAGTATGGAGGAGAAAGAATGTTTGATGAGCATTTCTCATCCCAAATATCTCTGGTCAATAAAGCTAATTCCTGAGTAAACCTCTACTCACAACCCTACCAAGTTAGGCATGACATTTTAACAAAAAGATTCTGGATTCATATATAGCTTAATACATTTATGTTTGTGTCCCAGCACTTTATAGATATGACTCTATCGCGGTCAGCGAATCAAAGCTTGCTTCCAAATGATGGATGTACATTCTGTGATTCCAGGAGAGCTTAGCAGACATGTGTAATGTTGACCAACCACGATGAGTTCTGATCTTCCAAGAAACCCTTCTAATAGTTGTCAACAAGTGTTCAGATCAAATAGGAAAAATAAAAAACTATAAAAATAACACTCTCGATTATCCATTTTGAACTTTCATTAATTGTCCAATTCCTTATTGTGCTATTTTTGGGTTATGTGACACATGACCATCAACTAGACAAATCAAATTAGACATGAGACTATCCTAGCAACACATGTGAAATGGCAATATATCTGGAAACCTGTGTATTGCGACTTCCTTCTCGATTTCATCTTTTCTGCTACCCATCATGGAGATCTTTTTGACTGCCACTGGAGTCCCCCTCCAGGAGGCTCGATGGACCACTCCAAACTGCCCCTTCCCAACCACAGGACCCATGTCTAGGTCAGAGACTTCAATTTCGTGCACAAGATCAAAGACTGAAATGAGAATAAAATAAGAGAAATATAATATGATACATATACACAATCTAATATATAAATCATTATTAATATATACAATCTAATCTGTGTTAGGCCTAAGAGTATACATTAATTGTACAGCAATTATCACATTATAATAATATATATATGCGCTTCCAAGGACTTTGGATATTATTTCCCAAGTTTTAGCTCCAGCAGCCATAGCACCGTCCATTCAAGGAATAATTTCTACCACATAACCATTTCTTACATCTGAGTCAAGTGTGGCAAATGTAGATTAATGCCTTGCCAATGTATTTAAATGCTGCAGCAGGGATTTGAACCCCTAACCTTGTGGTTCACAGTCTAGAGACTTATCCACTACACCACAACATCTCTACTACATAGTGCATACTGATAGTGCATTTAGCCTTTCCCCCTCAAAAGGAGCATGAAATCCCCTGTAATTTAGATTATATTAATCGAATGACTAGTCAGCTCCTTGGTCATTAAGATTTTTCATGTTTAAACGTTCAAATAAAATGATATCACAAGTTCTTCACGAATCAAATTGTAGTCATGGTGTATTGTTTTTTTCATATGTAGATGTTTACCTTCAATTTTTGCCTTGCCAGTTTTCTTTTGGTTTACTGCTGGATGGCCATCAGCTCCACTTTCACTCTCAGCCGAGTCCTGTCTTATCCGATTTGGAGAGCCTTTATCAGTGCCACTCAGACCATCGTTTCGCTTTACGATAATATCATCGTCGTCAACACTGATGGAGTTACTGCTCAGACGTTCCTTCTTCACATCCTCATCTTCCCCCAGGTCCTCCCATGATGACATATCGTCAGATCTGAAAAAAAGTTTAAATAAAATGCATTATATCCTAGACATGATGACAATGCAATTAGTGAAGTAAAAATAATTGTAAGTACACTATAATAAAGAATTATTATGTAAGATCATTTAGATAAGAAATGAAGACAGAATTATTCCCAAAAACAAAAATTGAAGAGTAGAGGAAAAGAAGGATCACAATGATGTAGAGATCAGAGGAGATCAATTCAGATCATAAAAAGGTACAGGGTGAGATATGAATATGGCATTAATTAACTAAAATTAAAACATAACTAGTGATTCAAAGATGTTCTGGAAATAAGAAAATATAACTTTATAAAAGATGAGACAAGAAATTATGTGATTTTCAAAAATATGAATTGAAATAGTTTAGGGGCATTAAAATGGTAAATATTTATTGATAGCAGGTTATGAAGAGCATTATGTAGACATAATATTCTGCCTACAAAAACAAATATCACTGGTAATACAATTATAATGACATTATTTCACAAGATTGTTGACATCTTCTTTAATTCTATATACCACACAAATATATATATATATATATATATATATATATGTATATACCACACAAATAATCCCCCTGTGCCACATTGTATTAATCGTGAGATGAATATACCAATGGTTTATTCCAGTATCAAACACTGATTCCAGTGCAAGATTCATCTTCGCTGGTGTTATGTGGGCTGTCTTGGAGCTATGGGTAATTTTGCAATGCTATTGTGTTGCTCAAAGCAATAATTCTGTAAATTGTCGCATATTGTCATTGCAGATAGGGAAAGAAAGCAACCAAAGTATTAAGGATATTGACTTACATCTTTTCACGGGCGATCTTCTTCAAAGTCTTCTTCAGCTCAGCATTCCTGATGTAATATAGCGGTGTTCGACATTTGACATTCTCTAGGTCTATGGAGGCTCCATTGAGAACCATGTAGCAGAGGGCAGCAGCAGCAATGTTATTGACTCCACAATCTCTAAAACGATGGCGAATCTGGGATAAAGTACAGAGCATCAAGTAAAACAATCTTTGCACAAATGTGGAGTGATTTGGTATTTTACATTAGAACGCCGTGTTAGGATATTTGAAAATCTAAAAATCCGAGGACCACTGGTTATATTTGGGGAATGGTACACATTGTTTCAGAAAAAATGTTTATGGATATTCCTCCGAATCAATGAGTATTCAAACTATAATCACATAATCTTTTATTTAATGACTAAATGGTGGCAGTTTAATGGTGGCAGTGGTGGGATAGATATTCTAGTAATAAATTGACTGGTGACTCATACTCATTATTTACATGGTAATAGCAGTAGGTAATTAACACAAACGATTAAAATGATGTGTCTAAAAGCATTTGTGTCTGAAATATTGATGTTAATCATCCATATATGTCTCTCCATTAACACAAAATGAAAGTTACTGCATGTGTCTGAAACACCTTCAGTAGCATTGGGTGCTCTGTCCGGAATATTACACAGTACCAAATATGATTCCTCCTTATACATCTCTCCATTAGAGCAGGAATCTTGTAGACATGGAACACATTGGCTGCCATATTACATCAGCACCCAACTAAAATATCTAAAAAATTGCATTTATAATATGTTTTCTTTATGGCATTTGTGCTGCCATTGTCAGCTCTTGTATTAATACACATCGACAGCAACAAAATAATTTAATTCATTTGTGTTCAAATACTACAATAATTGATACCTTAGTAGCTTGTGTAGTATAACTTTGGTATGTTTTGGGTGACAAATGCACCCACGAGTGTGTGGTTTATTGCATAAAATACGTGACTCAGTATGATTTACTTTTGGGGAATATAACGAATTAATGAACACCACGGTCTAGCTACTATGAGACACATATTCTTATCCCTTGGCATACACAAACGTAGACATACCTTTTTCAGTGTAGGAGTGTCTTCGATATCACTTGGATCTTTCCCCACAGCGTTGGCAAGGAGGTGCAGGGCAGTGTGATCATTATGATCTTGAAGATTAATATCAGCACCCTGTGACACCAGAAACTCTATGCTATGGGAATATCCTTCGTTAGCAGCCACGTGTAGTGCTGTCAATCCTTTTGATTCCTTCGCATTCACATCCAACCCGTGATCCTTCCACAAGCACAAGATATACAACTTTCATTAGTTGGTCATTAATTGTAATAAATCAATAAGTTTAGTTATAACTGAAATGCAATCGCATATGTTGCAAATTATAACTTTTTGGCAAAATCTTCAAAATCACATAACTGTTCCCAGTGCAAGATCGATCTATACAGATATTATGTGAGTTTTAATTAGGAGCTAACCAAGACCAGAAATGGGTTATTTGGTAAAGCTATTGGCTCATTTTCTGAAGTCGTGTCAAACGTCTAACTTAGTCATGACTAAAGTTAAAGAGCTGTTTAGTTAGACACGACTTAAACATGAGGTCGCGTCTAAGTCCTGTCTGACTAAATTTCGTATTCTGAAGTCGTGTCTATATAAGTGGCGTCTAACTAAACAACTGTTTGTCTAAGACGTGTTTAATTACGAAGTCGTGCTAAACTTTTGTCACAAATTCTACGCATGCCCAGTAGGCGTTCATTTTTTTTTACATTCCCGCAGACGATAGACCCAATGCGCATGCGTGCATGCACAGGATAAATAAATTAACGCGCACAGCTAGCTTATGACTAGACTGCATGTACTGTGTACATGTACTGTATACACAGTACAATTAAACACACTTCATTATCACAATATCAGTGCCTACCGTAAGTGCTAAATCCAGAAAAGAAACTTTTTCAACAGAATAGTTATAGATTTCAGTATGGAATTTCCAAGATGTCACCATTAGATAAGAAAAATTCATATAATCGAGAGAAAAAAATAACGCTACACGAGAAAAAAAATCCTGCTAGACGTATTTGAATTTTTAGAGGATATGTACCATCAAGTTCGGGATCAGCAAGTTAAGTATATCGTACACGTTGAAAAGCAAGAGAATCACGCCCTTCAACAGGACAAGCCTTACAAAAAAACCTAATGGTAAATGAATGGTGTTTGAATAGTAGCGTCAATGGTAAATGGTATGTCAATGGTGTACCAACGGTGGATTCTGTATGGTGAATGATGTTTCAATGGTGGTGTTTGATGGAGAATGGTGTTTCAATGGGGAAATTGTATGGTCAATGGTGTTTCAATGGTGGAATTGTATGGTCAATGGTGGAGTTTGTATGATGAATGGTGTTTCAATGGTAGAGTCTGTATGGTGATGGTGTTTCAATGGTGGAATCGTTTGGTTAATGGTTTTTAAATGGTGGAATTTGTACGATGAATGGTGTTTCAATGGTGGAATTGTATGATGAATGGTGTTTCAATGATGGCATCTGTATGGTGAATGGTGTTTTAATGGTAGAGTATGTATGGTGTTCCAATGGTGGAATTGTATGGTGAATGGTGTTTTCATGGTGAAATTGTATGGTCAATGGTGTTTCAATGGTGGAGTTTGTATGGTGAATCATGGGGGTCAATTCGCTATTCATAAGGACAGCTATTCATTACATGGAAATTCTCATACTTCCTGGTCCGCTATTCATAATGGTAAAAGAGGGTCATTATTCATTAAGAAATAAGGTTCATTGATCATAAGGACAGCTATTCATAACGTGAGATGAGGGTCGCTATTCATAATTCATATTAAGGGTCATTAATCATAAGGACCGCTGTAGCAACTTCATATATATTTGATATTAGACTGAATTGAAGTTCATTCAACTCCACAGTGTTAAACATTTTTTTAAGCGTACAAACATTTCCGCTTTTGTTATACATTTTTGATGTACGCGCATACCAAACATTCCAAGCCAGGTCACTTTACCTATGTTCTTGAACAGCCAATCAAGTTTTTGTTTACAAACTACAGACGAATGGCGTTTGTTTACGGTAAAGAAACTTTTGCTCGACCAATCATATTATATCTAAGGCGTAAACAGTGAGTGAACATTTTTCCCAACTTCACTTCTTCTGGTAATCTCGTGGTGTTAACTTCGTTTTTTTTACTCGTGAGAGAAGCAAGTAGCCTCATCACACTTTACACTAACTCTTTTGGATTTTTATACCTGTGGATTAAATTATCGCGCTTTTTCTTCAGTGTGTTTTTCGCGGACAAGATAACGCGGTAGTCATCTTTATTTTTCGGGATTTGTGCAATATCTTGGATTTCACTTTCGCGGTGATCGCGCTCTCTCTAGCTAGCTAGCGGAGAAACGTTTTACACCCTCAACGGACTATCGCTCGCCGTCGTTACCCGCATTCATGCCGAAGCAACTGTTCTGGACTAGTATAGTAGAGTCGAGGATTAATTAGAACCTGGTGAGTAGAAATTTATCAGTCTACTTACTTAATTCTAAAGTGGTGACCCTGTACTGTATTAGTTTCTCGCACTATTTTTGCAATATACTCGCACTAGTCACAGTCGCAATGCCGGATTCGCCGCCACACACCACTGCCACTCCACCACCCGCTTCCAGGCGGCCTCGCATAACATCGCCGGTGTTGCCTTGAAGCTCCCACCGTATTGGCCCCATGACCCGGCTGTGTGGTTCGCTCAGGTGGAGGCCCAGTTTACCACACGGGGCATCACATCAGAGGCGACGAAATATGCTTGTATTGTATCAGCCCTGCAACCTGAGATCGCGCAGGAGGTGAGGGACATACTGATGGATCTTCCGCAGGACACCCCCTACGCCCGGCTGAAAGCGGAGTTGGTCAGGCGAACGTCAGTATCGGAGCAAAAGCGTCTCCAGCAGTTGCTGCTCCAAGAGGAGCTGGGAGGTCGAAAGCCTTCCCAGTTGCTCCGCCGAATGGAGCAGCTCCTAGGATCTGCGAAGATCGACGACGGGATTTTCAAGCAGCTATTCCTTCAGCGGCTTCCGCGCCATGTACAGGCTATCTTAGCATCTAGCCGGGACGCCATGACCGTATCCCAGTTAGCCGACTTAGCTGACAGCATCGTCGAGGTAGGATCTGCTGGTTCTGTCTCCGCTATTCATGCACCCTCGTCTACTTCAGAGTTAGTGCAGCTCAGGGAGCAGGTTGACAGGCTCACGTCTCAAGTCAACTCACTGACCACGCAGCTCCAACATGACCGTGGCCGTTCTCCATCTAGGCACCCCTCCAATAGTAACAGACAGCGTAGCAGGAGTCGTAGTGAGAAGCATCCGCTCTGCTGGTACCACTTCAAACATGGTGCCAACGCCCGCAAGTGTACACCACCTTGCAATTTCCAGCAGGTTTCCCAGCAATCATCCAACTCCCAGGGAAACGACAGAGCCAGCCGGGACTGAATGCGACCGCCCGAGCTGGGACCAAGCAAGGTCGCTTGTTTTAGTCCATGATCGCATCACCGGATTGAAGTTTTAAGTTGACTCAGGGGCGGAAGTGAGTGTCATCACACCCTCTACGACGGACAAGCGCCAACGTCCACATTCCCCGTTTACTTTACAAGCAGTCAATGAGTCTCCTATTCCCACATATGGTGAACGCTCCATCACTTTGGATTTAGGACTTCGGACTTTTCGCTTTGTGAGAGACTAGTGGACTCTACACCAAAGCTAACTATCAGTGGCATTCGTGCTCCACTTCACACACATGTTGTCAGCCCAATGTTCACGCCCATCTGCTACAGGCAGTGATAAGTATGCTGCCATCTTGGAGGAGTACAAGGATATCACTCGCCCTGACTATTGCCTCAAAGCTGTGAAGCATTCAGTTACGCATCACATTGAGACAACAGGACCCCCTGTCTCTTCACGTCCTCGCCGTTTGGCTGCTGATCGACTGGCTATTGCCCGTTCCGAGTTCGAACACATGCAGGAATTGGGAATTATTAGACCGTCGAGCAGTAATTGGGGAGCTCCTCTCCATATGGTTCCTGGTGACTGGAGGCCATGTGGAGATTATCGTTCTCTCAACGTGAGAACTGTACCTGATCGCTACCCAGTCCCACACATACAGGACTTTTCATCATCATTGCACGGCAAGAAAGTCTTTTCGAAGATAGACTTAGTCAAGGCATACCATCAGATTCCCGTTGAGCCTGCTGATATTCCGAAGACGGCCATTACAACACCCTTCGGACTCTTTGAGTTCACACGGATGCCTTACGGACTCCGTAACGCTGCCCAGTCCTTTCAGCGTCTGATGGATGAAGTTGTTAGAGGCTTGCCTTTTGTCTTCGTCTACATCGATGACATGTTGCCAGTGCATCAGAGGAAGAGCATGTGGAACATCTCAGGAGTCTCTTTGCTCCCCTTCATGCATATGGGATCATCATAAACCCCGCCAAGAGTGTGTTTGGTATTAGCTCCCTCATCTCCCTAGGGCACCACATTGACACCGATGGCATTCGCCCTGTGGAGAAGCGTGTGCAAGAGATCCGCGAATTCGCTCGCCCTTCTTCCCTTAGACAGCTTCGCCGTTTCCTGGGACTAATCAATTTTTATCGACGATTTGTCCCTAGGGCTGCAGCTCTCCTTGCACCACTGACCGACATGCTTCGTGGCCAGTCGAAGCGGTCAACCAAGGTAGTCGACTGGACGGAGAACCGCATCACTGCATTTGAGCGAGCTAAGGAGGAACTCGCCAACGCTGCTTTGCTTGTGCACCCTTCCACTGATCTCCAGACTAGTTTGATGGTTGATATGCATCAGACGTAGCAGTTGGTGGTGTCCTCCAACAGTTTTCTGGTGGAATTTGGAAGCCAATTGCATTCTTCTCCCAGCGTCTCAAGCCCCAAGAGACTAGATATAGTACATTTGGCGGAGAATTATTGTTGGCTGTGTACCTCACTATACGCCATTTTCGCCATTTCTTGGAGGGACGTGAGTTTACAGTTTACACGGATCATAAGCCGTTAACCTACTCTCTACGATCCAAGCCTGACCGCCACTCCCCCAAGGAGATCCGCCAGTTGGACTACATCTCTCAGTTCACATCAGACATTTGGCATGTACACGGTGTTCACAACACGGTAGCTGATGCTCTGTCACGACCTCATGTGGATGCTCTTCACAGATCATTCCCTCTTGATTTCGATCTGATCGCAGTCGACCAGATGGACGATGAATGGGATGAGGCATTGAAGTCGCCCTCACTGGATTTCAAGCAAGTGCCTAGGCCTTCCAGCAACGGGACTATATGGTGCGATGTCTCTACGGGCCATGAACGGCCATATGTTCCGAGGAAACACCGTGTTTTCGAGATCTTGCATAATTACTTATCTCATCCTGGCGTCCGCTCTACTCAAACCATGATTACTTCACGCTTTGTTTGGCCAGGTATAAACAAAGACGTGCGTATGTGGGCCCGCTCATGCTTTAATAGCTTCCCAGCGCTCCAAAGTCCATCGCCACATCAAGACACCCCTTGGAACCTACACTGCACCAGACGCCAGATATTTCGATAAATAATTTTTATTTGTATTTTTATTTTTATTTCTAGTCTTATTTTTAGTCTTTGATTCTCACGTTTTATCCATGCATTTGTTATACATGTAGGATCAATATACTGCAACCTATCGGACTGTGTACACCCCAAAGCATTTGATTGAAGTGTTCTATCCTCCCCCCCCCCCAACCCCTCATGACACCGGCTGTGTCATAGAGCCGTGTCACAGGTCAGTAACCCACACTTGACCGCAAAATTCTCATTACACATTCATCACATCCACTGAATAAACACACCGACAGCCCAACACACAAGCAAGGTAAAACACTTTGAATTTGCATAATTATTTATTTATTTATTTATTTCTAAGTTTACTCCGAAAGTAATTCTCGTACTTATTTTTGCTATGTTCATGATGCTTAGCTATGATTGAGTGTTATTAAATTTGTATGCCGTGTATATTTGTTTATACAATGTATTTGTTTTTGTATGTGTTTGTACTTCAGAACCTGAAGAAGGCCTTACAAGCCGAAAGCTTGCAATAAACTTGTAAAGTACAGCTACGTCTCACGTTCCTAGACCATCTTCTCCTATTATGAATAGCGACCCTCTTCTCATATTATGAATAGCGAACCTCATTTTGTATTAAGAATAGCGAACCCCTTCTCCAATTATGAATAGCGACCCTCTTCTCCTATTATGAATAGCGAACCTCGCGTCGTTTTATGAATAGGGACCCTCTTCTCCTATTATGAATAGCGACTCTCTTCTCCTTTTATGAATAGCGACCCTCTTCTCCTATTATGAATAGTGACTCTTTTCATTGGTTATGAATGATCACCCTTATGAATAGCGACCCTCATTTTGCATCATGAATAGCGACCCTCATTTCGTATTATGAATAGCAACCCTCTGTGTTACGAATATTGACCCTTTTGTAATATCATGAATAGCTAGGGACCCTTATGAATACCGACCCTCTTCTTTGATTATGAATAGCAGAGTAATGACCCTTACGAATAATGACCCTTTTCTCCTATTATGAAAAGCGGACCATTTGAATAGCGGTCCTTATGAATGGTGGACCTTATGAATAGCGGTCCTTATGAATAGCGACATTGACCCAAATCATGAATGGTGTTTCAATGGTGGAATTGTATAGTGAATGGTGTTTCAATGGTGGCGTGTGATGGTGAATGGTGTTTCAATGTCTCTATGGTAAATGGTGTTCCACTGGTAGTGACTATTTGAGAAAACTGGGTGTCCCTTATACTTTGAACTACAATTAGCACTGTGATTTCTCTTTATTTTTCACGAATTTGTCTTGATGATCAACGTTTCAAAGCTGACAAACCGCATGGAATAATACCCTAGTCCTTTGGAACAATGATGGATCTTTAGTTTTTTCTTCAATTTGGAGTAATTTTGGATCGGATATGTGTCTCTTTACCGTGAGTAACTGCCGTTTTGTGCCTGTGGTCCCACTCATATCACTCTGTGTACATTAGTATACATTCGCTTACATGAAGAGTTGAACAGCCTGTTATTTTAATTAAAACAATTTATACATCATTCTATTTTATTACAAAATTGAAATATTACGTTATTAGGGACACACCTTTAGAACTTTTATCAAGTTGTTTATCTGATCGTAAACAATTAACAATTATTAATGAAGCTGAATCCCAAATTAAAAACAATAGGTTGCAGAATTCTCTAAGGATCTTTTCTCGGCCCCCTTTTGTTTCAAATTTATTTTAATGACATGCCATGTTCAACCCACGATTTGCATCATATTTTATTTGCAGACGATACCACCCTTAAAGCTAAAGACCAGTTATGGTCATGCAATTGCATAGTGAAAGAAACGTTGTGAAATCGATCAAAAAAGGTTGATCATCAAGCAAAGATGTACTGCAAGGTTCTGGAATCATCAAAATTATAAGAAATTTGGCCAAGTCTTCATAAAGTTAGAAGCACTGTACACAGAAAGATATATGTCTATGGGACTACACACACATGCTTGACACATGTATTTGTATCCCTCAACAGTATATAGATACACTAATTTTCCCGTCAAAATTTTTATCGTCATGTAATATTGAAAACATTTTCTTTCACATGATTGGTAATAATTAGAGCTTCAATTTCATTTTTTGAAATTGGGGCGTTTCCAAAACTGGTCTTTACCTTTAATACAAAAAAAAAATGTTCAATGGTATACCATTCGGAAGTACCACTGAAAATACTTTACAGATACCAATCACAAATATCATTTACCAAAGCCTTTAAAGGGGTCGTTTAACAATGGTAAATCTGAGATACACGGCCCTACGTACTTCAGTGTCTGTAATATATGGTGTAATATTGAAGCCCTAAAATGTATGCAATACTTTAAAGGTATGTTTCTTCATGGATCAAGCACGTTGTACGACAGGTCATGTACGGTACACAACAACGGTACTGTGTACTTACCGCCAAGTAAAGCCAGCTCTATACACGTGTGTGTTCAGAGCATGTCTAGCTATGTAAGTATAGAGATCAGTGCAGTAGGGGTGCATTTTAATCGCAGCACTGCAGCATCTCTCACAGCCAGGTGTTCGTAACTTTGTACATGTGCGACCAAGGATAAAAATTTTATGTAGATCTAAAATCGTTATTTTGGTTGCTGGTCTCTGCCGGAAATGCGAGATTAGATGGTTCTAGACCATGCAAGATCAAGACCAGAGGGTTTGAAACCAAGATCAAGAAAACGGACCTCAAGACCAGTCTCGAGACCTCCAACACTGAAATTACCTTTACAGCCATAACAACCTTCATGACTTCTACATGGTTATTGCATGCTGCGATATGGAGTATGGTGAAACCGTCATTCTTTGCAACAACAATAGATCGAGGGAAAGTTTTCGCGATTAACTCAGCAGGTCTAAAATGTATAATAAAAGAAAATGAAAACATTTGAGATCAGACAGAAAATGTTCATAATAATAAATTCTATGAATTCTAGGATCCTTGCATCCCTTATGAAAATTGGTGCAGGCTTATTGTTACTAAACTAGCTTGCACGGTTCAAAAATAGAAATGACATATATCTGTCAGTACATTAGGACAAAGGAAATATATATATATATATATATGTAGGTAAACAAATATGCAAGCCTTAGTTTGTGCCTCTGCAAGCTTGCAAGAGCTGTATGTTGTGCCTCTTCAAGCTTGCATGATTGCAAGGGCTTTAGATCGCAAGGCATGTCTTCTTTAATAGTCCGCAAGCTTGCAGGCATATCTCTCTTTGCCTGCAAGCTTGCAGCAAGTTTCATGTAAGATTTCAAGCAAGTTTTGCAAGCATAAATTTGTAATACAAGCTTGCTGCAAGCTTAAGTTTTTATTAGGGATGAGTGACCACACCCTTCCCCGACCCTTTGTATGTTAATAAAGATAACTTATCAAACTGATTTGCCTAGGTTTAGATAGAGTACAATGCTTATTGTACAACACATGCCTTCGCAACAATTATTCAGCAGTCAATTTATGATAATAAATGAATTTCTACATGAATCCAGACCCGAAAGATCTAATATGCTTCATCTTAACCCTAAACGTAACCTAAAATAGAATCCTAAAACGATCTCTTTGTCATAGTAAAGACCAGGACAAATTTCCTAAAAACCTAACTTTAAAAAAGCCCTCAATTTTTCATACACTAAAAAAACTTTTTCCAGATATATGACCCTTTTTTGCTCAACAAGGCCTTAGTTATGGGCTCTAAATATAGCCCTGTTTGTGCGCTTATCAAATTTTACAAACAGTACCTTATTTTTTATGACAAAAGGTACAAACGTGTTCATATGCTTGCAAACATTGTGAAAATATGACCCCTTTTTCATGGAATGCCTTGCTCTTAGTCTTTTTTTTTTTTTGCACAATATTCCTTCATCCTTGAAAAATACCCCATTTTTACATGAAAATTCTGTTGGTCATGCAAACGAATTCAAGGTCAATGTGAATTTATACGATCAGGGTAGCACTTACTCAGGTCTGTCCTGTAAAGCTGCAAACTGTAGAGCTGTAAACCCTTTCTTGTTAGGAACAGTCACATCAAGGTCTGGAACTTTCACCAATAGTTCAACGACATCTACCCTGTTCTTGATTACAGCGTCATGGAGGGGGGTATCTTTCTCTATATCCTTGTATCAAATTAATGAAACTTACGTATAGCATTAATGTCATATTTCCAATTCTTCTATGTTTGGAATTGATTGCCTTGTACGATAGGTATTCCAAGCAACTGCGATAACCTGTGTAGTTAACACTTTCAGTGACCTATATTGCCAAAGTAAATACATTCATGGACGTAATACTCTTATTGTTAAGAGAAATTAGCTGCAATTTATTTCACTTTTAAAACATATGTGTGGCTTACACCCAGTAAATAAAGACAGATTGAAAAAAATCTTTGAACCATCTGAATTTAAACCTGCCATCTACTGCTTGCCGGGAAGCGATTCTCCTAACGGACCATCAATGGTCCATGGCAAAGCCACATTCTCCTTTCCTGATTCACTCTGACCTGTTAATATTTATTTGTCTGCCATCTTGGAACCAGCAGGATTTGAAATCCTGCTTGTTTTCAATTACAAATCGATTAATCAATTTTTATTTACTGGGTGTAAGCCATAAATATGACTTACTAATTGTTTCATGATCAGGATGACTACTCCTAAACAATTACCACCCCCCCCCCCCCCCCCCCCCCC